>JAMZAV010001831.1:0-126679 GCA_024449915.1 Sweltsa coloradensis
TCTACAGAAATGTCCTCCTCCGGTTTCTTACGAATTACTTACCTGTTTTAACTATTTTGCATTTATTTCATACTTTGCTGTTCAAAATGATTCGCATTACTCAATTATGAACACTATCACTCATCTAAAACAGACGTTTTAACAGATGAAAGTAAAGAGCTATCACCCGTGGAGGTTTTTATCGGGCGATGCAAAGCCCCATTGAATTAACATGGAGACTTCAATGCATGTACTAGACGAGTTCCGTTCCGCGTCCCGGTGCCGCTTCCCCTTGAAGTCGCCTGTACTCGTATATTGTACCACCCCGTCCCCTTTAGTCAACAGAAGGTTGAGTTGACTTTATTAAATAAAAATATTAACACAGATTAATACAAAACCGGGTTCGGCTCAGTGCTAGTTTGCGAGACTCTAATTCGTGCAGTCGTTGAATCTCGGCGAAATAGCCCTCTTATAATATCAAATAATTTTAGTCTCCTGAATATTCACCTGCTAAACTTACATGAATTCTACAACACTTATTTTTACCTGGATTACGCATTTGGATAGTATTGTGTCTTGTTTAATGCCTTAACATTACTTAAAAATATAGACTCACATATCCACATACGGGGTACATTTCGTTTGCCTGTTTTAATAACAATAACCTATTTACAACTGAGTGACAATTCCATTCCCTATTCTTAATTAGGGCTATGTAGAAACTACATTTTGTTTACGTAAAAGTCGCTCTTACAAGTTTAAGGCTGGAAGAGTTATTTTGGGAACCAAGCAAATATTTACAATATGTGTATCTGTAACTATTTCATCTAATCATCTAATACATTGTATTTTTATGTCAAAATCACCGTTTATTATTTTCGTACTAATTTAAAAACTTATTTATATTTATATGTTTTAATAACTGAATATAATACACGTAAAATAATAAAATGAAGGTAATGGTTCCCTTGAATTCATTGCGATATTGTAACATTGAGAAGAAATGGCACAACTTTTATCAGGATTATATTTTTTATTATAAATGTGTTTCAACCTTCAAACAGACTTTAAGTCAGGATGTCGTTAGCTAAAATCGAGCTTGAATCTTCCGTAATGGCTCTACTAGGAAAACGCTCAGTTGGACGCGTTGTTGAGCGAGCACCGTTACATGCAACATGACCCGAGTACGACATTCCCATAAGGCCCACCACACAGTATAGGCCTAACTGTATATTGATATTGTATACACTTTATACTATTCCAACATCTTTGCATTGTACTAATTTACGTCATGCCTTCTAAAGTGTATCTTTGTATCTTCACTGCCTCCTTCATTTTTAACATCATTTTTCGAATTATGATTACCAATAAGTCTTTAAGGTCTTGACCGATTTAGCTGAAAATTTGGAAAATAGGAGATAATGTTTTACTTATTGACCCTGCAAAATTTTATAACGATTGGTACAATTTTTTTATTATTATTTTTTCTTTTATTTTTTTATAACCAATGATCGGATTTTGTTCAAAAACTATACAGCAACCCGCCTAGGTGGTATGTACATGTGTGCAAAATTTCAGGTCGATCAGAGAAACGGTGCGACCTGTATCGAAGCAGTAACAGAAGAAAAAAACAGTTCACTAATTAATTCTGGTTCTCAAAAAAACTAATTTCACGTTTTATAAACTTGATCTTACTGTGTATTTTTGTAACAAGTGTGGTGAACAAGTTAACGTCAGCAAAGCAGGACGAATTGAATGAAGATGCTTCTCCAGCAAGTTTCGCTTGAGTGTTCGATAAACCGTGCATAACTTGATTCACAAACTAAGAACAATTAGCATTTGCGGTCACTGAAGATTTATTGGTAGTGGTAGTTACAACACAACTATCGGCCACGACTGTGGGTGTGGGCGTTGGTCTAGAATATCATGGAAAGTGTTCATTCTAGGATGTATGGACATTCGTGATGGAGGAATGTGTTTCATGAAGGCGACTTGTTTGGATGCGACCACCCCTCAAATAGTGAAAGTTTTGTTTAGTTTTTGTTATTATTAGGATTACCACATTAAAATCATTTGTATATGTCATTATAATCATGTTTAAGAGGACTCAATCACAGCATTCTCATGAGCGACTGAAGAAAACCTGGGATAAAACCTTCAGTCAGGTTTGCCAGTGGTGAGATTAAACCGTCTCCTATCGAATCAGTCTCACTTCTAGCGAATGAAATGTCTCTGTCGGTATTGCTTGGTGGTTGGTTAGGTTAAGCGTCACCTTCAACTTCTCGACAAGAACGTGATTACTTATTATGCTAACAATATTGTTCATTCTAGTTCAATTTGACGATATGTGTTGTTATAACCAATAATGTTCGTGATTTTTTTTTATATATAAGTCGTCGATATGAGCCTCAATTTTACTGTCGTTTTCATCAACATTTTAATGTTCTAAAAGATCTTATTACTGCAAAAATTGATGATATCTTCACAAACACAAATCTTAAAACTCACAGCCAAGTATTGTTAAGAAAAAAAACTTTTTGCTTTTTTAAGTAGTGATATCAAAATCAAAGAATATCGCATGTTCTGTTAGCTCGTCGATGGTGATCAGTTATGTTTAGTTCAGTTATGGCTAAGTGGGTAGACTCTAAGTAAGATTTTTTTAATTTGCCGAATAATCAATAATATCGATGGATTCAATTACAACATTTTAAATATATTATTTTCGTTTCAATATCGACCGGGAATAATTTCATCTTTCGACTTCCACACTACACACAATGTGTGCATACTTCAAGTGATGAAACTTTTAGAGGTAATGTAATGAATTTGTTGGACCGTCCACTGCACTAATAGGCTAGCTAGTAGCTACTTACTGATGAGGATGCCAGCCGCCCCAACCGCCGGGCAAGGGCTCGGGCACGGGCACACACGTGCTCACAGCAAACATGGCGACCACGAGGAGGAGCTGGAAGAAAATAACGACGTTAATGGATGAGCATTTTGGTTTTGACGGAGAATGTTTTTTTGTGCATTTTTTTACTTATGCATTGTCTGAAGCTCCAATCGTAAAAACAAAAGTTCAATTTTTTTGTTAAAACGATCGTAGGCCGTACTCGTGTACCGTACTTATGGTGGCTGATTCGTTCTGTGACAGATTTAGTACAGCATCAGGTGCAATTACACTTTATCTACATACACAATCAGAAAACAATTTTTTTAACATTCTTTTTCTCGGTATCTTAAAGAGGTAATTCACCCGCTGAACTAAAAAATCTTTCATTCAGGTTAATTAGATATGAATTCACAGAGTAACAGAAACATTATTGGGTCCACCATGACCATGGAAAAATTGTCCGAGCCAGGTCCCATCGCCAAAAATCTCCCATATAATATAGCATGGGGAAGTGACCGTGATGACCTTGGAGGATTTTGATCCAAAAAAAATTGACCTTTATTAGCGTACTCGGCAACCTTTTTGTTTCATACTTTTTCATTCATTCATTCTTTCTTTCTAACTCTCTCTCTAAATGTATTCAAATATGTAATGTACCCATAGATATTGAACACCTATTGCCTTCAATAGGGGTTCAATATCTATGAATGTACCAGCCCCCCAATATCAGATTCAGACTTTTTTTTATATTTTGCGCAAATTGGATTAAATTAGGCAACGTTTTCCCGTTCTTTGATTGATTGTGTAATTCTCTGTGCAAGTAAACTTAAATGAGATGGGGTTTTGTAATATCTGGATTGATTTCCATATAATGAAGTCAGACTAAAAAAAGAAAACTATTTTTCTCTGCGACAATTCTTAAGTTTATTTATTTATTTAACGTCTATCCTATTCAGTTAAAAAACTGATTTGCAAAGGTTTTTTTTTTTAATTTTAGAGAGGAATTGCGACTCGTTTCGAATTTTGAATAACTTGAGTTTAAAATTGTTTGTGCAAGTACTTTAAAACTGTATAGTCTCGCGTAACAACGTATACAACAACACAGTTATCTTTAACGAAAGCACTCTCACAACAGGATTTAAAAAACATGATATAAAATGTAATGAGCATAAAAGAAAATAACATGGTACGCCCAGTAACAATAAATGGAGTGTAATACGATTGAGTTACAGAATGAGTGTCAATTTGATGGTGGCATTAAATCACATCCAATGTTATCAACTAATCTTTTATTTTTAAACTGCCTAGTATTACTAAAAATATTCTGAATTATTGACTATTGTAATAATTTGTTTAATTCTATAACGTTAACCATTGTTTAACACACATGTCGAAGTCATCTCGGAAGGTTTGAAGTGAGATTAAACTAATCAGAGAAATATGCTTTGCTCTAGAGCAATTATAGTACTGGTCGTGAAAAAAATATAATACTGCGACTCCAATATTACGTAGTTATCATCACTGTATGCATAGCTTATATATAAAACAATGTAAAATACAGTAGCATTATATGGTAAGATTTTTGATAAAGAATTCCTTAATTAATAATAATGAATATAGTATATACGATGAATCACACAACACTGCAAATTATATTAATGAATATACTATTTTGAACGAGCACTTACGACGAACTTAGCAGCGGCCATGTTATCGGCTGTTGATACTAGATGATCGCTCTAACTGAAACACTGACGAATAATGTTGATTACCGTGGCAGGTGCAGCTGTTTTAAAGGTTTTCTTCCCCGCTTCCTCGTAAAAATCAGATATCCTTAACATCACCCCTGTCCTGTGGCACACTGGCATTATTTAAAATATGCATATAACAAAATCGTGAGTGGGGGTGAGGGGGCTATAAGGTTGCATTACGTGTTCGTTCGCATACGTATCTCACCTGACCAGTTCCCAAGGCTTTCTTCATTTTTGTGAGCCATAAGGAACCGTAAGAAGAAATTTCTCCTTTGAATATGTCGACCTACCCCACCCCATCATCCTATACCTCGCAATAGCGTAAAATGCACCTACCATACGCGACTTTAGCTCAATGGTGGGGATGACTATAACTGACTACGGAGGAGAACGACAATTTTTCAAGAATTAATAAGTATATTATTTTTTCTCCCTCCCCGTTGCCGTGTTCTGTTTATTAGTATTTTTTATGTGCTAGCAGTGAGAGTGGACGTCTGCTGGCTGGAGGCCAAAGGTTACTCCTTGCAATTTCCGCTACCGGCTATTACGTTACAAAGACGCCGCTAGGAATGTATAAGTAAAGTAACTTTTACTCTAGTTACTTGTTGTGCGACAAAGATGTGTTCGTTTATCGGGTGAGAGGATGATAGCTTACACCATCTCTGTACGGGTGATAGGTGAAGGATCACTCCATTGATAGTCAGACCGTGTGCGCGGAAGTTACTTGAATAGTCAGAAGAGACAAATTGGCCTCGATCTCAAAGATGAACCACATCATTAGCATTGGCGAAGAATCTCACAACTGTAACATCTATTTATTTATAAAATATACTTATTTATTGCATTGCCAAACGTTTTTCAATTCTTCGCCAATCACTAAACCAATCACCAAGCCAAAACAAACTTTATGAACACAAAACTCCTTTTATAACAAGATTAAATTTTTAAATGATTTAATAAACGCAGGCCGGAACACTCATCGGATTCTACTCTGGTTGCGACTTGCGAGTATCTAAAATACATCTTTGAGCAAAACTTAACTTCATTTAAAAAATATGTTGTGCTTTGAATTTGATCAACCTGTGGTTAAGAAATATTTGACTCGCAAGAATTTAATATTTATTGTTTCCGAACTGTTCACCAATAGTTTTTCAAAATTTAAATACAATTTTTTAAATCGTCAATAATAAAATGTAATATTCTCAGCAATTGCAGGTCATTGGATTATTCATTTGTCATAAACAACATCATAAGATATTAACATTTATACTCATAATCTGAAATATTTATCTTTGCTCGATTGACGGATTTTTAAAAGGTTAAAGGATTCCACATAATATTGCATTTATCGCCATAATGATATGTTGTAACTTCAGCTCACATTAAAGTTATAAGCGCAACTAGACCATAAACGATAAATATGCAAGTTTATTAGTCCTTATTAATTTATTGGTTTGTAAGTCACAGTTCACGATTGCATTACAACATTAGAAGGGGCCTTTGGCTCTAAAAATATTTATAAATACGTAATCTACTATTAATACTTATCTAAAAAGGTTATGCAAAAAATTGTTTCTAGCTATGATTTTACAAGATTTTGTTTAGTTTTTGGCTCCTAAAATTTGTGGGTTTTGGTGACATTTTAAAAACAATTTTACATACTTATTTATCAATGTATCAATTTACAAAAATAAAATGCCCGGTATATTCCCAATAACCTGACCAAAATCCTCCCAAATACTGTACAAAAAACGTTACGTATATCTTATTTCTTATATGAGATGTTTCTCTTTGTATCTTGCTCAAAATAGACTATTTTCCCTTTGTATCATCCATGGTATCATCGTGCAACTGATTTTTCTAAAACTCGGTAAATGTATAACCTATAAATATAATATAATATAATAAAAGTATAAATTTATATCCTTGTCCAATAATATTTTTGGTTTCGAGGGAAAATACCTCTAGTAAACTTAGGTAGCGAGATATCAATTTGGTTAATATGGTATAGTTATTATTTTTGGTTATCGTATTTTCTATATCCTACTGTTACTTATTATTAATTATTAACAACATAACTGACGTTCCACATTACAGTGTCCATTATATGCATGTGAATGTGATTATCACAACGATGTCACAATTGACTTGCTTATCGTAGATGTTAACGCACAGTTTAACTCACTACATTTATATTATCCAAGCAACGTGCAAGTAGTCATTTACATATTTATCATGAAAGGTACACCATACTATTAACCAGTGTAGTATTAATTTATCCTCGTTAAACCGGGTTCATTCATAATCATTCTCATACCAGCAATTTGTGCCAAGATGCGTTTACTTAATGACAACAGCCTGTTGGCTACGATTATGTTATACGTATTTATCACACGAATTTTAAGGTGATGAATGTGATTATGATGATAAGTATATTAATCGAATGATAATCGATGCTGAGATAACGTATTTGAATGGCACGCGCAAAACGTATTTCATGCAAAGATGGTATAACTTAATAATGATAACAAAATCAAAATTAAGTAACTTGACACGAACCGTGGAGAAAATATTTTTTTTTTTAAATTCCTCTTAGGAGTCTGCCCATGCATGGGTGCAATGAATGTTTCTCTTCGGGTGTCGAACTAGGTATTTTTGGGAGTTTAGGCAATTGCAACAGGAATGTTCAAGGACTGTTTTCCGATGGCGGGATTCAAATACTAGACCTCCCGATTTTGAATATTGCACTTGTTGCTTGAGATACATTATTTTTTAGGTAGGCAATCGGGGGGAAAATGGCCCTTCGTCTGGAGCAGCGTCCAAAGCAAGACCTCTCCCATAGTGAGTTCTGGTTTCAACGGTAGCTTTCGCTAAACTTTTGAAAACAAGTTTATATACATACTTTGCGTTCGACGTAGTGTTTGTACATTGCTGTAAACGCAAAACTATAGACAGGAAATCTTCCGGATAAGTATACAACCATTTTGTGCATAATTTCCAGGTAAGTATACTACACAATTTTTGTGCAGTATAGATAGTCAGAGAGAAAATCGAAAGTCAGTTATTGGAAAAAAATGCATTGATAATTACGGAAATGTTACTAATCGAGCATCAATTATGCAATCAGGTTGAACTGGATGAATGACGTCCTCTTACATACAACACTGACAAAGAACTGTTAGGTGCAGTTCCCTCCGGAACTAAGTTATACCTATAGTGGATTGCAGAGTTTGTCATTCCCCTCATCTATACCGCTCACTCGTTTGTGTTAGTGGAGAATTATAAAGAACTTGTAAAACTATATATAAGGAAATCAGTTCCTCGTTATGATAATATTTAGACGCGAATAGGCTACGTGCATAATGTCGATAAGTACGACCATTTTCGCAGCTTTAAATTGTCAGAATTCAAGTAGATACCTTGAAAACCGCGTTTGATTTAAGTTGTTCAAATCGCTTATGTGATGACAGCGTTAAGAGAGAAATAATGCACAATTATTTACGCTAATCTAAAGTAAATTTCATTAGTGTTAATAATTAGTAAATAGCTCTAGACCCTCAAGTAATGGCAAAAATATCAAGAGAAGTTTTGTATATTTCGACTTTTTAGAAATGTTATGCTATTTTCAAAATTGTATGAGCGTGCGAGCGTAGCGAGCGAAGCGAAGATTTCCATTTCACTACACTGGAGAAAAATATCCGGAATGTTTTTTTTTCTTTTTTTTTCTGTATTTTTGGCTTTTGTTAACACGATTCCGGCTAAACAATACTCCAATTGCGATGAAATTTTTATGGGGGCCTTCGAAATCTCTGAACTTAGAACTGCCACGTTTTGAGCGCAAACGAAAAAAAAATCGTTTTTTAACAATTCTTTCACTTATAACCTACATCTTTATCCGATTTATATGAATTTTTTTACAAACCTTAATTTTATGAATTATTATATCGTGTAAAATTTGAGCGCAATCGAAATTATTTGTTATAAAATACAATTTTACGATTTTTTCTTTTTATTAAAATTACGATTAAAAAAAATAAAGATGAAGTATTTTTTTATTGATTTAATTTAATTTTTAAAAAATCGACTAAGAATAATTTTTCACAAAACACAGAAAATCTGCATAACACATGGAGGTCAATGTGCACCAATTACGCTCATCCAACAACGCGGGGGCCTTAAGCGTTTTTCCAATTGTAGAACATGCTGCAAAAATTCTGTTGTTTTGTTAGTCATTGTTAATTTATAGCCCAACCTAGTCGTGACTATGAAAATTTCTTAACAAGCTTGCAAGCACGGTTTAAACTTTGCAGTTTGCATTTACCAAATCACAACCTACAATTTACGGTACTCGATGTCTGGTCGCTGCAATTGCATAATGCTATTTATCTTTATTGAACTCCCTCGATCTAACAACTCGTAAAGTCCCAGAGGCGTTAACCATGTTTATCGCCATCACGAGGAGCCCAAATCTTCCTTCATCAATATTCAGTTTATTACATATTGATTATATCTTATTATGTCAGTTTGACTCTAATATAAAACATGACCTGTGGCCAAATTTAAATACATTCCACAAAAATAATCAACAACTCCACTTTCTTATATGAATTAATGCAAATTTAATTTTTTTAACATTTTGTACTTTCACAGCCAGTCAATTAAATTAGAATTACACACAATTATACACAAGAAAGTAAACAGTATTGACTAGCCATGTGCGAACGATCGAGATTCGAACTCGAACTTAAAAGAAGTTCGAACGAAGTTCAACTAAGAAAAAGGTCAAGTTCGAAAAGAAACGATTTTATTTTGTAGGTGCGTGCGTGTACCCGAAAATTTTGGTCTAATCGAGTATTTGGGAGCCGTCCCGATTTTCGGGTAAAAATAAGAAAAATACAAATTTTAGATGGTGGAGGGGCCAGTCAAGGCATTAACATTACTCGTTTGCTCAGATACAAGATCACATGACTGCTTATTGGACGGGGTGGTCCAGATTTGACACAAGTCCATAATATTAGAATTGGATTTCCATGGCATTATAGCAAAGGACTATAGGTGTAACTACATATTTTGTATTTTGGGAAAATTTAATATTTAAAAAAATTTAAAAACATTCGGCGATATTCAACTAAAATATCATCTGTTTGTTCCCGACCTGACCCAAAAACCCGAAGTATTGTTTACTACCCAAACCTGAACTGATTACCCGCACATCCCTACAAGTTGACTTATAATATTTTGTTTACCACACACACGATCAATAATGAGTTTTCAATTTTCATACACGTTGACCATCTAAGATAAATTAATTTAAATTGTTTTCAAAGGGTATTTGCAGTTTCGTTATTAAAGTGCGAGTTTTGGCGGTTGCAAATTACAACTTTACATATGTTTATGTGTCGTCCAGGCTTGGCCGTGTGTATCAAAGTGTATAACTAGTTCAATACTCAATGGTATCATTCTTGTTGAAGGGTACTGTCAACAAAAAACGCATATAAAACGACTTTGTGTTCAGTTTTATCGTGACACGCACATACGGACGGAAGGATAAAACAGTGATGGAATTAAGGTAGCATCGTTCATAACATGACCCGAGTTTTATCTACAGTCGTTTGTATTTAGTAATAATATATGGATTGTGTTTAACAAAATGACAGTATCAGTTGTGCTGTCAGGTAAGAGTTTGCATCCTAATGTTTTTCTTTTGGCTTTTCCTCATTCGTACGTGACCTACCAAACATTCCTAACCTATGATCCGTCTAGGCCAATCATACTTAATAAAAAACTTGTCTAGTCCGTTTACAATTCATCTTAATCTCTTTCCTATATGGATAAACAACACCACGTGAAATGTCGATGGCAACAGTTGTTCGCAAAGATTTCACTGTTGTGTGTGAGAATCGTTCAAAGGTCAAAAGGTGTCGAAACTCGTCAGCATAGGCGCGATACTCATATTCTTGACGCCCAATTATTTTCTCGGCCAGAAAATAAATAAATAAATAAGTGAATCTTAACCTGCCCAACATGTATGGTCATGGTTGAACATAATTCATGTAGAAAGCGGCCAGGTCAGCAATCTACATGAGAGGAGAGGTCTAAAATCGGGTGGTGCCGATTAGGATGTGCCTTGTTGTTTATATCTTAGAACGATTTAAAAAAGTACAAAGTGAATATTTTATCATTTAGTTGTGTATATATTGTGAACGGCTTCTAGTTTTTTTATGACAATGGCATTAACAATATTCATTCAATTTTTATTTACATAGTCTTGACGTTTAATATAAAATGTGATATATTTAAAAGGTGATGCTCTTTAGCTGAATGACCATTGGATTTAATTCTTGTACCAATGTAGCTCAGAGCACAAAGGTAAATTCTAAATTGTGCATTTTAATTCACCATTATAATCATATTATTGGATACTTAAAGGGTGACCTTGAAGTCATACTTGCAGTGACTTTCTTAATAAATGGTACACACATGTCACCCGCTCAAAATAAGTTCTTGTAACTGTGTGGGTGTCAATAATATAATTGTATTTTATTTATTTATGGTGCTTTACTCCTGTGCTCACCAAAGTTGAGCACCAACGCATTTGCAAAGTTTGTGAAAAATGAATAATAATGCTCATTGGTGACGCCATCTTTGCCTAATAATGACGTATATCGCTTCTCGAATTCACACCATTTCTCTAACTTGATCATTGTTTCCGAAATTTGAGAAAATTAACTTTAATTTGGCTTTTTATTTCCGGTTTACATACAGTTTAAAGATTAATCGAGTTACAAATATGTGTACCAGAAACGTGGTATATTATATTTTTTCTTAACAACTACTGGAATAGACCAAACAACTGATTGTGGTTGATAGTCAACCTGGCAGGTTTACTCTTCACTGCAGTAATGGGACCTATTGCAGAATTATAAAATAAAATAATGTAAAATAAAAAAGTTTTAAAATAGATAAATTATTTTCAATATTTGAGTGAAACGCGGCTGTAGGGATATATTAACGACTAAATTAAGCAGGTTAGTATGGTGAAATTAAGAAACTACGATTCTAAAGCCATAACAGGAATGTAGAAATGTATCCACATGTATTTTTTCAGTAAGTAAAAAGATTTCTCTCATCGTCACGGAAAACCTTCAAAAAAAACAGTGCAATAAAATATGATCGGTGATAGTGGTGATAGTAGGGTGCATAACATGCGGATAGATAGTTTACTTGCTACCCGTTCTAGAAAGTGAAAGCTCTCATTCAAAGAAAGAAATCAATTTTCGAGAAGAGTAAAGAAATATGGGACTTTTTAAAGTCGTTTGATTTTTGCTAGTCTGCGATACGTCACTCGTCTGACACGCAGATGCACTTAACATTATATCGTAGGCAGGTGCACGAGGCGTATTATTAAAGCTATTCAAAAAACCAAGTAATTCAGTACCTTTAGCTGCAGCCAGTTCGTTGATTGGCGTAGTTGCCAAACAAGAAAATGAGATCTTTCTCGAACATTATAATAGCTATATAAGAATTAAGAATATCACATTTTTTATTGGCTGATCAAGACTTTACTTATAATTTATATCGAGCTAATATGGTATATACAATTGCCCTGGAATATCTTGATCTATTGCAGAGTCAGCAGGGGCGTAAGCAGGAATTTGTTTCGGGAGGGCCTTGGAAAAACGAGTCAATGGGGGGGGGGGGGGGGTGATTTTTTAATATGTGTTTTTGAAGTGGTTTTTATGTATTTTAGAAGTTAAAGGACTTTGCTGACCAAAAAAAAGAAAAATTAATACATGAATTTACTTTTTTGCGTAAACCTAGATGAGTTTCAGAATATAATATTTAAGCTGGGATTTCTAGGGGGGGGGGCAAGCCCCCCGGCCCCCCGGATACGCCACTGAGTGTGATAAACATCAGTCAATACATTTATACGTTAATACACAGATAAATAATAAACCTACATATTTTATACTTCCATGACATGAACGCACGATGTGAGTTGGTCACGGAAACATGGTTTTCAGCATCAGAACTCCTGAAACTTACCAGTTCGTTTGCAGTCTCTTTGATGTACGTTTGTTTGAGGATATGGGAAGTATAAGTAAAACATATTTGGTATTTTGTAAATGTTATTTTATTTACACAAAACTATAAAAATGCGTTTATAAATTGTAATAACAAAACAAAACGGGATGATATGATATTATATGGAACATTATGATTGCGTGAGTGCCAGTCTTATGAACAGGTCATTGTTAGTGACCTTAGGATGATAATGAATATGGATCAATATGTAGTTTGTGTGTGGTTGAAAGTGGTGGCGAATTAGAGAGAGAGAAGGTCTGATAAAGATCGAGAACTGTATGAGTAGAAGAAATCTGTGATGATGATAAAGATCAATGTTTATGATCTTTGGATCTATCAATAAGGGTTGAGATGGCTGTGATGAAGAATGGCTTAGAGAGAGATCATTGGTGATGGGTTTATGACGTTGATGGTGATGGATGTAAAATTGTTAAGTAAACTGAATCAGGAAATTGAATTGAGTGGTGTGGTGTAGTGACTTCTCGAAGAGTGGATGTGATATTAGTAAGTTTAAAATGGCTGAATATGGCTTGGCTGATCTTTGCATTATACGTAGATCATGATAAAGAGTGCGATGATGGTTATGGTCACAGAAAATAAGCTTATTAATTATGATAAAGAAATCACACATGAAGAGACCAGAGTACTTATTGCAGTTTAGCAGGAATATCATGAAGATGATGTGGTAACTTTTTTATGGTTGGGTTTAGTTATGTGATATTGATGAGATGAGTGGATGAGGTGTGCAGTTACGAGAAGATGAATATAAAACAATTTTGCACCACAACTAATAATGTGGTGATTACTGTTAGAACGAGGTAAGTAATCACGGTATGATAACAGAATAGTATGAAGAATCGCTATGGTAATAATGAGGTTCGTAACGAAATAATTACAAAGGGGAAGTATGAAGGATCGCAACAAAGTATATGGTGATGGCGATGAGAATGAGGTTGATGATACATGACTATAGAACAGTGTGAAGAATTACAACAAAGTATGATTGTGACGATGAGAACGAGGTTAGTAACCATACGATGACTATAGAACAGTATGAAGAGTAACAACGAAGTGTGGTAATGCCGATGATAATGAGGTTAGTAACCTACGATGACTATAGAACAGTATGACGAACTACTAAAGACGATGAGATGATGACGGAGAGAGAACACAACAAGAAATGACACGAGAAGATGTCTTCATTAATAATGTCCCTCGCCACCGTCGTGGTGGTCGTCGTGGTGGTGATACTTGTGCTGGATGACCTTGTGGTGATGGTGGTGGTGGTAGATGGGCACCTTCTCGTAGGAGTCTGAGTAGTGGTGGTTGGTGGTGATGAGCAGGGGGGTGTGGAGAACGTAGTGTTCGCTGGAAAGAGAGGTTAGAGTTACAACATAATCGTAGAAGCATTGAGTTTATAATATGGTTAGAGTCCACAGCCATACTGCTTTTCTACCGCGTTACACCGCCCAAAACATGCTAGTGTCCTATATAGCGAATCTTTGGAAACAGTGCGCCGATCTATGCGTACGTCTAAGACCTCCAACAAGAATAATGCAGGATGTTTTTGGTGATCGTAGTGGTTACTTAGGTGGGGTTAGGCCCCAGAAGATAGTTTGAATAATATACAAGTACTCACTCCTCCACCATTAGTGAAGGCTAGAACAAGCCTGGAACACAACAATAATCTTAGCTCTTTGTTGTGGGTATTTTCGTACCCGTGCTTGTACCATAACAAAATACGTGTAACAGCTACAAATTCTTTTTAATGTGGTTTCAACACAGAGACGACGTGGCTTTCTGCATTTTTATTAGGACTTACATAATAAGTTATTCTAACAATTTTCATTAAAACTTAAATTTTGTTTTGTTTGTTTTCAAAAGAACATAGCAATAAAAAAAAATGAACGTGATCTAAAGAAACTGCAGATCAGAAACCAAGCTGAAGAGTGAATATCTGCGTGATAATGATGATTGATGAATACGTTACTAATGTCAACATGAGAACATGAGTCAACAGCGTGCGGAAAGCTTCCACACAGTCTACTAGAAATTAGTTTCGTGTCTCGTAAGTCGAAGAGGTTGACTAAATGTGATGTGAATACATTAGCTTGTTTTATTTCTCTAACTGCCAATCATGCTAGTCGCCCGCTGTGCGCGATAATTTCTTCGACGACTAGTACCTACGTCCAAAGTGTTTTTGTGGCTACTGCCACCACCTGTAGAGTGAAACCCTTGCTCGAACCCTACACAGCTTTTAAGTTTTTTTTTTTTACTTTCACACACACACACGTAAGAGTAGAATGCACAGTACAAAACGAGTACAAAGACAAGACACTTTCATGTCCAGTTTGGATTTTTTGTAGTAACCATGCACAATGCATGCATACGCCTTTTTATACAGTACGAGATTACATAAGGAAGTAAAAGATTATTGTTATTTATGGCTTTAAAGGCTTTCTTAGTGAATGAATTTCATGCTCTGTAAATAAACATCTCAGAAAGCATAGAATAGTCTATAAATAAACGCAAACCCGCAATAAACTATGTGAATAATTATGCGAACTAAACAATGACGTAAAACCATTTTTTTCCATTTTAAGAGTAGGCCCTAATAAGTAAGTAGAATTGCTTCAGAACTCTGTCAAATTTCCAAATTATTGTAAACAATGCGATTTGAAACTTTGTATTATAATAAATATAAAAATAACTTTTTAACCAAAATTTTTAAAAAATATAGCTTTAAACTTATATAATATATTTACCACGTTTTTATGAATAAAATGAATTACATTGTCACACAACTCAACATAGGAAATGTAGTGCAGGAAAAACTTACTGATGACTGCCATGACCACCTGGGTACGGCATGCTGCTAACCATAGCAACAAGCACTAGGACCACGCACGAAATCTGCAAGGAAAACACTTGAGTGTGATTATCAGCGCATCGAAACAGGTCTGGTTACTTTGAAACCCGTGGATATAATTAAATTTACACCAGTAGCCAGCCAGCCAGATTCGTATTGTTCAATTAGTATAGCACGCGACAGAAAGAATGCAGCTTAATTACGATTGCACATCCACAGCCAATTAGCTATTATTAAAATTCAACTTAATAATGTTTAATTGCACTATCTTTATGGCGAAGTTTCATATAAAATATTTTTCTTTCTATCTTGTGTAATAGACCTAATAAATTTCTATAAATCTCGCAAATCAATTAGTGTTATTTCTACTCGATAATTTTGTTCGGTATAAATCTACCCACAAATTAAATTCGAATCTATAATATGTTTATATTATGTTTTATAAACATTTATATGTTTATATATTTATATATATATAAATATATTTATGTTTTTATTTTTTATCAAATATATATATTTCAATAACGATGGATTTTTTTCAATAACGATGGATTTTTTCATGTTATATTATAATATTATGTAGACCTACCATTACAAGAATAAATTTATTAGTAATCTTATTAATATGTGATAAAAAATATTTGTTTTATTATGTCTAACAATTACAAAAAAGGTGTAAATTATTGTGATTTTGATAGATGATAGTAAGGCTTATAAATAATAAACTATGTTATAGCTTGAAATATATACAAGTTCAACTAATGCTTATAAAGAGCACTAGCCATTCACACGCACGTATAGTGGCTAGCTCAGTCCTACTAATGATGTTACTGCACTAACCTCAAGCATTGCACTGTCATGCCATGCCACAGGCAAATAATTAGGCCTACTTCAATCATTGTATGGCTAAGTGAGAAGCTGGTGTCTAATTCACTCAGGTTTTATTTTCGCTTCCGTATTTCAAACAGGATAAACCAGTCACAGTCGCATAACAGATACTGAGGAACCCCAGTCTAAATCAATATTATTTTATCAGTACTTGAATTCATTATAGCGTGAAAAAATGTCACCATAGTAGTAAGTGTTGAGCGTGTAGTTATCGGTTTAAAAATCGAAACTCTCAATACGAATATTTACAATTTTTAAATATGGTTAAAAACAATAATTTCTTACTAATTAACTAAAGCAATTTGTAACTTTTACGCAGTTTTTTGTTAGTGCTAGTTTGGACAGTTGAAGACGTGCATGCTATCTCGAACAATCTAATGAGCCACTCCTTTCGTTTATGTTCTAGATATGAAGCTATTAAAACTCCTAGCTTGTATATATTATTACAGTTAATCCGTGACACAAAAGAGTGGTCCGTTCAGTTCGAAGACTAACTTGAATTGGATTCCCGATTGGTTACGTGCTGACAACAGAACAAAAAACCCACATTTTAAATTACATGTACAACAATTGAAAAATCCTACGTTCCATAGATTTTTTTTGTAGAATTGCATCCACCACTTATTACAACAATGTTCTGAAATTACATGTTATTTTATTATATAACACTCAAAAGTCAAAACATGTAGTCCTACTTGAAATCATTACTTAATTATTTTTAAAAAAGTTAAAAAGAAACTATTATAATTACATATAAAGATATCCAACACAAAAATCACAAAAATCACACAAATTATGTATTATGATTATTCTGTGCACTAAGCAAATTATTAAAAATAATGCTAAAAAAATAGTTGATTCCAATCGTACACTTGATAAATAATGTGGGGAAAAAACGAAACGTTTTGAATAAATTGAGCACCAAAATTTAGAAACTTATATTCACTTTATAATAATAATATAATGTAATGCACACTTACAGCCAACTTGTAAGAAGCCATGATTCTGTATCTTCTACCTTTATCACACACAACGAGCTGCACGAATGACCGACTGGTAATGTGAGGTACTTGAAATTGGGCTCATGTTTAAATACCCAAATGTTTTTCTTGAAAACCTCTGAGAAAGTAGTTCTAACTTCCCCTATCTCCGCGGCTTCCGCATTACTTCCTATAATAATCTAGTTATGCTACGCTGTAAATAAATCATGGCGGAATGAAAGGTATCAAATACGCTCTTGTGTGGAGGGGATAGATGGACGCACACTCTTCAGTCAGATATGTGAAATTATTAGGTGCAATGTTTGGAGACCACGCGATGTTTTGTGACGGATGGTACCTGTTACCGACGCACTAAAGTCACACTAGGATAGCACCTTCGCTTTTACTGAATATTAAAGTTAATTACCGTTTATAGTTCGTGTAGGCCTCATGCTGTCACTTTCATATGATTTGTGTGAGAGATAGTCAAGCAAATCTCCCCACTATTGGAGGTGCGTTCTATTGCTAGGGATGTCCATCAGTCGTTGCTCAAAGCCAGCTTTGATCTTGTAAATATCCTGAAGTGGTAGTAATTTTCGCAATTATTTGATTATTGTGTTTTAATTAATAATATACAGTTTACATTTTAATTAATCATAAAAGTCAAAAATCTACTCACTAATCTTTCAGAAACATGTTAACAATATATAACACTGCATTTACAATCATTAACTATTCATAAAACCTATTTGTAATAAACATATAACATGTAATAATGTGTTTGTAACGTATAATTTTACATGTTATAATTGTGGTTTGCCTACATATATTTTCAGGTCATAATCATACGAATAATATTTGAAATTTATGTAAAAAGATATTATGTTAAATCATCATTTAGATAATTTGGCAGATATCCTAAAAGATGTATCTTTGCTGATAGCTGCGAGGCTGCGAGGGGTATGTTTATGTGTAATTTTAGATTTGATCATAGAAATTCAACTGTTTAAAATTCAAATTCAAAATTCAGATTTAAACAATAAGTAGTAAAATTAATTAACTCGGACGTAGTGGTGTATTGGATTGGTGAAAAACGTTTCTTTTGAAAAGAAATGTTAATGATAACGTTCATTGTTATGTTCGGCTTTGCAATCGTGAGATATTTCTAAATTGCAAAGCTTGGAATGTATTTCCTCGTAATTAGTTGGAAATCGTTATTAAATTGTTAGGGTTCAGAGCAATGAAATCTAGTTTCTTCGAGAAACTTCTTCCTCTATTACATAGCTGTGGCTGCATTTAACAATAAAGTTATTGAATTATTATTGATGCCTACTCATAGAAACACTGCCATTAGAACAATATACGGACGGCCCTCGTGGTGTATGTAAGTGTAGAATGTGTGCCATACAATAGCACAATAATAAACCAGGTGAATTAATGAAAGTGCAGAGTGAGCGTTCGCGAATCAATGTCAAGTGCACAACAATATTCAAACAAATCTGTGCATATATAAACAATATTATAATGTCGTCCGCGGTGGCGCAGGTCCGAAGCGTCGGACGTGGGATCGAATCCCGCATAAGGCATTGTTTTTTGTTTTTTAAACAATATAGCATTATAAACAATAGTCAAACTAACTGTCATTTTATATAATAGTAAAGTATAAGATATGTAATCACATTTCAGGAGGGTGATAATTTATGGAATTAAGGTGTATAATACAATACACAATTTAGTGGTAACAATAAGTAGTAATGTTTTACATTGATTGAATTACTCGTGCATTCATAGTGACACACTAAAAGTAGAGGAACAGTGTTGGTAAATGCATATATTAGTATTTTTATGGTCAATTTTAATTTTCAGTAATTACTTGTATAGTAAATAGATTGTGAAAAGTTATTGTATACATTTCAATGTCATGTTTTTAAATTTATTGTAAAATAACAGCGTTATTCTGTGTCGTGTGGCAACAACTCTGGCTATAGATACCAACATTAAAGGTGTTTAATAAAAACAATAACGTCCACCGTGATCTGAACTGAAGACTATTTAACAGTTCTGGATGTAAATATGTGTAGATAACTATACTTGTAATGTATATAAGCTACTTAATAACTTATTTTGAGACTCTCGATTTTGGCAAACTCACAAGTGGATTGAAGTTTGGACACCATTTCATATTCCAAACATTCTATACAATAAATTTCACTTAAAATCGACCGATAAAAACTGCTCATAGACGCCTCTCGAAGTTTCTTATGAACGCGTGAACGTGAAAGCACGTCACCTCATTTCAACCATGACCCCATCATTTTAATCTGGCCGTGCCAGCTTGAAAGTGTATTCTCATGTTTAATTTACTGAATACCAATAGATGGAACGAGCATTTTCGATCAGTCTAAAATCTAAATCTTGTACTATATGACGAGTTCACCTGGGAGCAAATATAAAATTAACATAAAACTTTCCACTCTATCACATACAAATGTTGATGCAAATAACGTAGTCTTCGACAGTAATTACAACACTTAGATAATTTTAAGCCTTGTATTTAATTGGATGAGCATAGCGAGCGAAGCGAAGATTCCATTTCATTTTCTGTTAACACGATTCCGGCTAAACCGTTACTCCAATTGCGCTGAAATTTTCTGGAGACCTTCGAAATCTCTGAACTAAGAACTGCCACGTTTTTGAGCGCAATCGAAAAATTATTTCTCATGAAAATCGCAATTTTACGATTTTTTCGATTTTTTTTAAAATTTTCTTAAACTAATACCTACATGCTTTATCTGAATGTAATTTTTTTTTCACAGAATCTTAATTTTATGAATTTAGGTATTCTTGTGAAATTTGAGCGCAATCGAAAAACTATTTCTCATGAAAATCGAAATTTTAAGTTTCTTTTTCTTTTTTAAAACAATTCTTTAACTTATAACACCTACATGCTTTATCCTATTGTAATGATTTTTTCACAGAACCTTAATTTTATGAATTAATATATTCGTGTAAAATTTGTGCGCAATCGAATAATTATTTCTTATGAAAATTTCAATATTACGATTTTTTCCTTTTTTAAAATTACGATTTATTAAAAAAATTCAAAATTTAAGTTAATTTTGTATTTAATTTAATTATAAAAAAAAAATCTTCAACTTAGTAATGATTTTTTCACAGAACAACAGAAAATCCGCATAACACATGGCAGCTCAATGCACGAATTACGCTCATCCAACAACGCGGCGGGACCTAAGCGTTTTCCTAGTAGTATTAATAGAGTATCATGATCATGAACACATCGCATTGTGTACGACTGTATGGACGAGGTTCGAAATCGCAATTAAACGCCATTAATCCGTCCGAGAACTAATGATCTATCGTACCTTTCGAACTTCTTTTACAATATTCCTTCAGTCAAGACAACATTATGTGTGTGTATACTTCCAAATACGTCGCATATCTTCGTTAAACTTAATCAACACAAAACACAATTTAAAATAATTGTTTTTCCAATTTTGGGAAAAATAATTTGTAAACATCGGCAAATAATAGAAACATTTTATGAGTTGCACAAATGATACAGAACCGAAATACATTGATTTGACTGGATGTAAAGTGCTACAAGTAAAGTACATGTATGTGTAAGTAGCTCTCACGGCGTGTTTGAATCCCACCAAGGCCTCTGCATGCAAACCCCAGAATATTGATACATTTATTGTGCAATACAATAATTAATATATATGATATGGATTAATCAATGAATATATAATTATATCAGATAAATATAACACTAAGTTTTTTGTCCTTTAGGAATTATGTTTTATTTTATACATATCTACCGACTTTGTCTTTTCTAAAATGAAATGCTATTGCAGTTACAATTATTGCACGTTTCTATAAATTATAAATTTTACCATCTTTGCATTTAAAACGAATTATCTATCTATCTGCATTATCCACTATTTTTGTGTTGATATGTAAGATGTGTAACATTTACGTTCAACACGCCTTCATTTACACTGACAGTAACTATTAGTTACTTGCGGAGCACAAACGGCAGACAAGATATTTTCTAATGGAGTTGATGTGTATTGCTATTCGTATTTATTAATTCAATATCACGATTGGTGATAGATAGCAATGAAATTTTTACGGATGCGTGTGTGTCGTAATCGGTAAGTTGGACTTGTTGGCATATGGGCCTGATTATTTCGTACTTTCAAGAAACATCTGCCTTATATAAAATAGTTGTTGCCATTGGTATGCGAACGAAGGCAAAGTTTATATTTTAAAATAAATCTTTGGCACTATCTTTAAAATAACGAATTTGAACAATAGTTAAATAAAGCCGAAAATCCGTAAAATTTTAAAATTTTAATTTACACTAAAACATTTTAAAATGCACACTTGTCCAATCTTTCATACACACAGCAGGAACAACTAGGCACACTTTAAATGTGTATTATTCATGGTGACGCAAGACATCAAGTGCTTTATAAAGTACCGCCAAGCAAAACATTTAAAACGGCACGCACGTTTCAACTAGGATATTGTTATACAATGTTTCAATTATTATTATTTCGTGTTACGAAAGCGTAAAGATAAACATAATAATAATAACATCGTCTCAAAGGTTTTTGACGAAATTGATAGCCTGTACGCAAAATGCGTGATGTATACTAAATTAAATTAAACATTAGGTGCATGTGTGATAGTTACTATAGATAGTTAGACTTCCGTGTTAAACACGCATTGTGAACTGATAAACGTGTATGCCGGCTACAGTTTGCCAAGTGCGAAACAATAAAGCTTCCAACGTTGTATGTTTAAAGAAGAGAGTAGTAGACGAATGAAGATGCACTCAGAATAATTACGTTCTGAAGGTATAGGTACGTGCGCACAATCGTGAATCATCTATGAATTTAACACATGGAAATATAAATAATATTATACGACCTCAATATTGCGTGAGTCTGATTGAATACGATATCCTTTCAAAGTGGAGTTTTGTATTAATTATTTTCCGTATCGGTAACGTAACCAATGTACCATGTGCAGAGCTTGATTTTTTAAATCATTGAACAGAAACCAAACAATTCTTAAAACATGACGTTTCGGGTGGGATGGGAACTATATGGATATTTATTTATTCACGATTTAAATACCTTTACTACACTGATCTGATTTACAAATGACTGTAAATGCTAACATTTTTATCCAGCTGCAATTGATATTTTTGTTTGCAAATTAAAACTATGTCCTTCATCCCTTGTGTTGCGTCGTTGCGTATGTACATTTTGTATCCAGATTTAATTCTTATAAGGGGTTTCATGTGGCTTGCGAGAGAGCGAGAGAGAGAGAGAGAGAGAGAGAGAGAGAGAGAGAGAGTGCGCTCTTACAGTCAAAATCTTAGAGCTTCCAATTAACACATTACATTGAATTGTCAAAACAAATAACAGGTGGCAACTAAAGTGGTTAAAAATAATAATTATACACCGAACTTAAATTTAAGCCTCACGATTATTATTTATTTATGAAATGATTGTATTTGATTAGTGTTGTTAAATCACGAGCCGTGAAAGCCCGAGGAGATATGAGGTGACTGGTGACTAGTGAGTGGTGAGTGTACTCTCAGAAGTGTAAATTGCCCAACATCGAGTGAATGCGAGTGAGAAGGGCGAACTTCTTGAACTAATTGAAACTGCAAGATGCCCGAACACAAAGAAAGTGAGATTCAACAGATGAACTGCGATGTTATTACAATACAGGAAGTAGAAGAAGTATATACTGGAACTCTACATAAAATACAGGTTTTCATCCGAGTATCATCTAGATTTCCTGAAGCAGATTACAAAAGTCTGTGAAAGCTAACTGGGAATGTGGAATCGTATTTCATAACATTGGATCGTGGGCGATTTTTACGTCTATTTATTTCTGTCGAGATGGTTGACAAATATACTTTTCATGGTGAGCGTAAACTAATACTTTTCATAATAGTTGGTCATCGGCCCCTGTAAATATATTATTGTGTCAGCTTATTATTTTATTCAGACAAACAGTTTGGTATTAACTTGAATTTTTATAGATGTTATTAAAAATGCTTTTGCCACAAGTCGACTAGCTCAGTTGAACAAATTAAACAATGATCAACAATGAACGAGACGTCACAGTGAAGCTGTGAGTGGCTGGCTTTGACTAATGTTTGGTTATCTAATACGTGGAGCTTTTTCAGATATACCCACAGTGCATACGGGCGTTGTGTAAAGTAAACCTGCTGAGGTGGCAACGAGTAAAAAATTTACTTCTTTTTTATCCGTCCCCATTTCCAACTAATGGTCAGGTTGGGGTAGCGTTATCTCCATTAACTCAGGCAATTTTGGTTGTTTAGAAATATTTCTAATATCGGCCCGAATAGGAGCAGCTTCAACATTTCTGAGATATTGTTCCCTATAGCTAACCAGAGCCGCAGGAGGACAGCTCTTTAATTCATCAAATGAGCTAAGGTGTTAGAGGATGTTACTATTATAAAATAACTCGACTCTTTAAGGGGCGTTCAGTAAAACAGAATGTGATAATATAGTTTTAATAAGTTTATTAGTCTCTGGGATTTACAACAATAATAATTAATTAATAGCTTTTAGGAACAGTGACCATGCAGCTCGATAAGTATTTTACATTCGCATTTAGCTGTGAGTCAATAGAACTAACTGGTTTGCTAAAAAAAATGTTGTATAGCAGGTTATTTAAAAAGAAAGTAGTAATGTATACTTAATCAAAATAAAAACAATTTGAATTGGAAAACAGAATGAAAGGTGGACGATTTGAAGGAACATGAAATCGTAGAAGAAAATAGATAGCTTGAGTAAAGTTTAATTTATTTTGTTTGTAAATTGTATTGAATTGGAAGCCGAGGTTCGTATGCGGTGGTGTAACATCAGCAAACCTTTGCCGGGAGAGATATATTTTATTGACTATTGTTTCGTCACAAACCAAGCAATTGTTATGTAACTGGTTCGACGACTGTGGATGCATCGATTTACAAGTCAGATTTATTTTTGTTGGCCAAAACCAAAATGAGTTTTTACATTGATAGATTCTAATGCAATTGTACCAAGATATAAATGAAAACTGTATTTACCGTGATGCAAATTGCTGTGATACAGTACTATTCTAATACTCTTTTTAATCTGTGCAGCCTAATGAGCAAAAGAAAACAAAACAAAACGAAAAAAAAACGTTTCATCCAGATAACAAGAACAAATAATAATATAAATTGTATTCAACGTTGAGCTAAAAAAAAAAAAGGAAGCGAAACTATAGAAGTCGTTGTGTTGGATAAGATCGGTGACGATTATACCTTTGCACTTGCACTTTCTTTTAAACTCTGAGCACACTCATACAGTTTCACCTGGATGTGCATGTATGCAATTAATGGCATGAATGCAAGTTGAATTGAAGTCAGTTGATGTCACCTGACTTGCATTAGTTGGCTTCATAATGAGCTCGCCAAGCAAATAGCGCTGCTGGAATTACATAGTAAAGATAATCCGAGCATTATTTTTACCGAGTGCAGACAACGTGCAGTGAAAGTGCGTGATGGCCAGATGTGCCGAACATCGTGATCTGGAATAATGAATAACTTCTACGCACTTGTGGATTAGTTAATACTATCTCGACGCGTAACATATTATTTCACTGATGGTATCGAGAATGCAGTCGTGCACGAATGATTGTGATTACATGATTATAGAGACCGCGCTCGAAGAGTCCACTTTTTAATACAAAAAAAACATTTCGAGCGAAAAAGTATTGCGTTATGGCAGTACTAGAATTACAACCAAGTTGGGCTGGCTATGTGTGATATTTTATAATTATATTATATTTTAGATATGAAAAATTAGATTAAATTATTTTACTGTTCTGGTTTGAAAGTGTGGACAATACTAGGAAAACGCTAAAAGTCCCGTCGCGTTGTTGAGCAAGCACCGGTACGTGCAACAACGACCCAACCGTACGACATTCCCATATTGTTACATACCAATAAGTCTTTATGGTCTTGACGATTTAGCTGAAAATTTGTAAAATAGGAGAGAATGTTGTACTTATTGACCCTGCAAAATTTCATAACGATCGGAACATTTTTATTTTTTTATTTTATTTTTTATTTTTATAACCACCGATCGGATGTTGTTCAAAAAACTATACAGCAACCCGCATAGGTGGTATGTACATGTCTGAAAAATTTCATGTTTCGATCAGAGAAACGATGCGACCTGTACCGAAGCAGTAAAAACAAAAACAAAAAAACAGACATTCGAGCCATAAGAGTAAAGTGGAGACGCTTGCTTCGCTCGCTCAATAATTTCGTAAGTCGACTCGACTTAACATCGGATATGCCATTCGTCCCTACGTAACTAGCTATAGGGTCACATCATGTAAAACTGATTAAAATAAAAAATAGCGAGAGATTAGAGAGAGAGAGAGAGAAATTAAAGGTGATAAAAATGTAAACACAACAACTGATTAAACTACAGCAACAAACTAGCGACGAGGCAAGGAAGATCTGTTGCTAACACTTTACTTTGAGGTATCTCCAGCAAGCTAATAAAATAGCATTAGTTATTTTCAAACTGTCTGCTTTCCCATTCAAAGTCAAAATACCATAAATAAGTTCAAGGTATATTTAAAGGAGATTACGTGTCACTTTCTATTTAATATTGTTATGTTTATTTTCAATACATTTCTACTGTCCTCACCGCACGGTAACTCCAGACCCCCAGAACCGAATTGCATCATTGGAACATCACAATACACAATAAAATCCAACAGTATTAACACTATTTACCGTAAAACTAATGACAACAACAATGTCAACGTACCGTAAATATGCCATTCTGAATTTAGATCAAAATAATTATCAAACGAATTAACAAATATTATCAAGTGATAAATTATTTTACTATATAAAACAGATTTAACTGAAATAAGTTGCTCCAATCTATTTAATTGGAATTCCCAGGGTACCAGATTGAAAACTTTTGCCTTGACAAAATTTGTCAGACCAATTCTTACAGCTGTTTTTTGACATGTCAAAACAAACCTGATATTATATTTACAAATTGACGCTTGTTAATTATTTAAGAGTGCAATGTGTAAAATTTAAATATATCACATGGAAAACTTAAATTAACACTAGGGGAAAATGAATTATTGGCGAATAACGTCTGGAAATTACAGCTACAAACTTTAAGAATGTAACAAAGGTACAATGACCAATTTGCATAGCAGAAATACCCTCTTGTTACTAATTGGATTAATTTACAACAATCGAGAGTAGATGGTGTGATAGATGAGTACACCACAAAGCAGGCTCGCTCTGAGGCGACGAAGCAGCATTATTCATAAAAGTACACGACAATGGGCTATAAAACCTTTATTCACCACCCACACGCTATGAAATTGACGCGATCAAATGATTGCACCTTCACACAATATGTAATTTATAATTTCACTGGAATCCTAGCCTATTCGCCTGTGGGCAACTAAAGCATAAGAAAACTGTATTGAGAAAGTATGAAATACAACGCTAAATAAAAGTAGTTTTGAGATTGTAATACAAGGACTGTAGACATCAATGCATCTGTGCTTTCCTCTCATGTCTTCGTTACTTTTCTCGTCTACGCATTTTGTGTTTAGTTGTTTAATGACATTTAAGCGACAAAGTTCGTTTCAAAGTAATATATATAATTTCGCGTTTCTTTGCTTGAATGTCAATGACAGCACAAAAAACTTAAGTTATGCTCATTAACACACCACAACAACATATGTGTCTACTTTCGCTCTTCGCAATTTATGATTCGTTTATGTAAAGCTCAAAGTGCTGGATTTAAAAAAAAAACTTGCTCAGAAGACTATGAGGTAAACATCCATGAAATCTCATATAAAAACATCTTATCAGATTTGCAGTACAATCAGAAACCAACGACAAGTATTCTATCACCAACTATATTATCAAAATACGTTTTTAACTTGCATTCTAATTAAACATGGTTTGTCGTATCGAACCAATGAATGTGGGGAAATGTTATGATTTTTGTGACCATACTTCATCTTTATATTCAACCACTACAGGGAAAATAATTATATTGTTGTGTAACGATGATTGTTAATCAATTAATAATTATACGTCTTTACATTTTTTGAAAGTTAATCTCTATAGTATTAAATACGATTCACTAAGTCTAAGTGTACCATGGATGTGAGCCGACGGTATAAGGTAAACGAAATAATAGTTAATTATACTTCACGGAGCAGTTTAAGTTTATTTGGATTAAGGGTGCGTAAACCGTTAGTCCATTATGCGCCACTCATGTCTTGGGGATTTGGGGATGAATCTCTCAAGCTGGCTAGAACCTCAGGTCGTAGTTCTCATCGTCTTTGAAATAGTTCGTGTTGTGATAGTCGTCATCATCGGGGAGGTCGTCAAGGGAAGGGGGAGAGTAAAATAATAAAATCATTGACGACTGTCGGAGTCGGGCAATTTATTGGGTATATGAACTTTCTTTGCGTTTGCTATTTTTGCCGAACTCTGTTTATTGCATACTGAACACATTCAAAGTAGAACTCGTTGTTATGAAAGAAGATCTAGAATGTACGACGTGTGATGTAAACGGTTTCTTAATGATGGTGCGAAAAGGTCATAGGCTGCAATCGTAAAAACACGCGTTAGTCAATTACCATGTTCAATAGATAAATTATTAAATTGATGTCACGATACTTCTCGATGTATAGGATGATGTAGGATGAATGACGTTAATAATGTGATCTTGACTTTAACACAATTATTCAGCGTTAAATCTCTGATGAATTTATTCATAAGTGATACGTCCAATACAATGTACCTAAAATGAGAAAGTGAAAAGTTAAATATCAATGAAATGGGCGTCCGTTAATTGTTTCATTTCCCATAGCTTGATGTTACTTGCAAGGAAATATATCTTTCTGCTATGGAGACGATATTATTGTGATATAAGTGGCGCCCACACCTCTTGAAATGTTAGTGGGAATTTGCCCCTTGCACCTTCGAAAAATAGCTCGCCCTCTTTCCGCACACATTACAGCATCAATGTGTGTGATGCGTTTACGCAGTCACTTAATCAAAAGTGAATGTTTAATAAAACTGGCATCACCTTTCACCTAGACCGCGAGACAAGTGGTACGTATACGTTAATACGGTGCCTTGCATGCATCAGGCGTTGTGGAGACGTAACTCGCCGGGGTCATGTGTATTCATTGCTTGTAGACTGTTGAATTACGAAATATATCGTGCGATCTTCTTCTCATATGACCACATTTGACTCACTTTGTCATGCTATAGCTAGTCAACCTGTACACACATGCTTATTACTTCTCACTATCCTCTTTCTTCTTGCTTCAGACATTGTTCACGCCGGTGTCAAAGCGCTGTATACGCATTAGTCTAAGTATTAGTAGAGGTACGTGAAAATAGCGTTATGTGAATAGATGCTATACAGCGCTATTTTTTCAATTAAAACTATGTTTTACTAGTCCTTTTTTATTTATTTTTTATTTTTTTTATCTATGATTGGTTTATACACACTTAATATTATCATGATAATAATTCAACCTTGGTGACATGAATGAAAAATTTCGAAATTAAAATATGGAAAAACTCCATACACAAGTTTTTGAAAGTGGCCAAGAAATAGATGCTACAAAACGCTATAAAATTACACTTTAAAATGCTATATTCATACCTCTAATTATTAGATATAGAGGTTATGCTTCATATGCCTTCTATACTGCAAATTGCTACTGGCAACCCTTTTATTGTTTTTCAAGATTTTCTTCATTCACGAGATTGACTGTTATAATTGATTACGCTGAAAGAATGTTGCTCATTTCTAGCGAAGTAGATTGAACTATTCTTATCCCCTGAAGTAGCGTGCAGAATGTCGCCTGAGGAGTTGAAACCACCTCGTCGTCCTGACTGCGGAACTGAGCCGACCTGGGGCTACAGACTCCTGCACTTCGACCGGAAACCATTATTCTAATAATCGTAATTAAAATAAACTTTTGTAAATCGCGTTTATGTAAGAGTAGCCGCGACTTCCGTCATACGCGATGCGTGCCTCGACGCGCGTGCGCGGGACATCAATGTAGAGCGGCCATCGAAAGTGACGGACATGCGAGCGCGGACTGAATGCAGAGTAAAAGTGGACGACATTCACGGCCAGCTCGGAGGTTCAAACCGCATTCGATCCAGCTGGCTTAGAGCTAGTTTCACGACGTCTTCTCACGAGGAAGGACGTGTAAATGCTTTGGCAGACGAGTGAATATTGCTTTTCCGAGTACCCGTTGATCTCATTGTCAGGTACCTTTGATTCAAATGACATAAAGTACCAAAAACAAGTATAAATAAATTTATGTTAATTTATTGTTCCCAATGTGTCAATTATTATTTCGTGTTGCGAAAGCGTAAAGATAAAAATAATGATAAGGTTTTCTTTAAGGTATTTGAGCACATTACCTCTATATTAATAAAGCTGAGGTATGGCATTATATTACAGAGAGACAAACAGTAGGATTGATTGTAAAATATAGTCCTAAAGTTCAAACTGAGAGAGTCGACACTAAGTCGGTGGGCATCGAGCCCTACACTCTCTCACAAGAGTTTCATGTGAGAGCACTGAGTCGACATATCGGCTGCTCCATCTTTGTTATACGTGGTTTTTATCTCAACCAGACCACACACACGTACAACAAGAACTGTTGCTAATTGAACCAAGTGTAGCAAGGAAGTGATGGATAGCAGAGCACTGTCAAGAATCATTGCAGAGTTGAATACAAATTGAACTCATTGCATATCAAACGTTGTGGTGCTTGAATGCAAGCTTAAACGATCTAAACGCGTTGTCACTATCGCAATGCACTACCTACCTTTTTTTTAAATTAATGTATCAAAATTAAGCAGTAGAATATTCAAAATATACATGTATATAAAGATACATTTTGTTGATAGTTGCACGTCAAATTTAAACAATCAATTTTTCAAATATGTAAATTAAAATAGTCAATGCCGTCTCAAAGAACCCAACGATCGATCAAATACCAATATCGATTTAGCTTCTTGGGTTGCACTTCTTGTGAATGAGCGTGCTGTATTGTTATTAATCAAAATATTAAATGAATCACCACTAAGATGATCAAAGATCAATAAGTATTACTAATAACGGTTGAAGATTGTGAAACATTTTAATAAAGACATTCCTTGCGCATGCATATTGTACTAATGACATGATTGGAAAAAAAAAAAAACTATAATTTGGAATTTTAGTAAGTGTTTACCACTTACACACTATCCTTAAAAACTTCTCAAATTGTTGAATTAAACGTGAATGTTTCTTACAGAAGAATGCGCAGGACGATTATTTCAGGAATACACATAGGCGCCGCCAGGATTTTTTTCAATGGAGGGTAACATGAAACATCACTTTTTATTTTGGAGTAATGGGGGCTCGGGGGCGAAAGCCCCCCAATGAGGGGCTCATTTGGGGCTCAGGGCGTTTTCTTAAAGTATTGTCAATACTTTATAACCGAATTTGTGTTGCTAAAATTGGTTATGAAAAATTTAAATTTAAACACATTTATACTAGTGTAAAGAGGGTTCGTGAACGAATAAAATACCCTAAAATAGCCCCGCAGGGCGTTTTTATTTTTATTTAACCACTTTTTGTCAGATTTTGGGTTGTTAAAATAAGTTAATGAATAAATTAAAATTAAACATTTATCCTGGTGCAAAATTTATAATTTTTCCTGAAATTCAGGGGGGGAATAAGTGCCCCTTCCCCCCTCCCTCCCGGTGCCCATGGGAATACACGGGCTTGTCTAATGGATGCCTTTTATAAAATGATTGGACCGCATGAGTAAAATCCGCACAACAGGGGATTGTCGATTCTGACCAATCCCTTCTACTTCTCCCATCAAGACTTCTTTGCGCATGAGCAGAAGAGTCAGTGCAAGCCACTCTAGGGAACTTGGAAGCCAGCGAGGGTCCTAGAGAAAGTCAGTCGACTAGCCAGCTTGGCAAAGAGAAGTTCTGCCGCTCTCAAGGAGTTGTACTTTATGTGTACGATCTCTGTAACGTGTTCTTGTGGTTGCTTCGTTAAATTTTCTCTCCATCCTTATTCAAAGAATAGATTCATATTTCGCCCTTCAATTGGGTAAGGCATTTTCCAAAGAATTTATTTTGATCCAGTGATCATAACACCGTACAACACAAAGAGTGAGAGGAAACCCTGGTTCTTCTCCAACGTATCTGCTCAATGACCGATTATAGTCGATTGCAATAGTGTTAATCGTGACGATGAGTGATTTATCCATATCAATGCGGGAATTGAACCCACGACCCTATGTTTCATACAATTTAGCCCCAACCCTTACGTCTCAAGAGGTCAGTTGTTAGTAATTTGGGTAAACCAGCCCTTATAGATCAGGTTCACATGGTTTTGCACCCGAGCAGCTGTCAATTCTAAGTTTGTGTTGTGGCTGTTCATTGTCGACGAACTAACACTACTCTTGTACCTTATACGATGAGTACTAATATGTAGAAGACATAGGACAAATAGAAGAGTATGGGAATTACCCTCTCAATCTGTAACCGTTCTGGCTGCCTTTGTCTGTATTTTTATTTATTAATTATTTATTTTTATTTACGTCTATCATTCAGTTAAAACGATTACAAAGGAGGACACTAAATAACATTACATAGACGCACAATACTACATTAGTAATTTTGAACAGTATATTACAACAAGCATTAATACAGAATTGATACAATAAAAGGAATAAATCAATTATGAGACGAAACATATAAAGGGTGTGGGAATGAAGAAAGAAAAGAAGAAGAATACCAGAATCTCGAAAAAATGAATAAATTGGTGAAAAAAGTGGAAAATTAATCAATTATGTTTCATTCACGGGGCTATTACCCGAAAAAAATTTTGTTTACCACATAATCTATAGCATGATACCACAATAAAATGACAGTTTAAAAAATTATATCTCGTAACTGTGATTTTACACGATTTTTTTTTAGTTTTTGGATCCTGAAATTTAAAAAATTGGTATTTTTGGGAATTTCTTAAATATTTTTTAACCTGATTATTTTTGTTTCGCATAGATACTAAGAGAGCATCGTACCAATCTAAAATTACCCTTAATAACATTGTGTCTTGAAACTGTGCACAAATAAACACTAAAACACTCACAAATATACACTCCAAAATCACACCCCTTCGTGGTAATCAGCTTATGATAAGTTATTTTGACTGAACCACTTCGCCAAATTACAAAACAAAATATAGCGGATTAACAGAAAAGGCTGCCGAGTACGACAATAATGACCAATATTTTTTTGGATCAAAATCCTTTAAGGTCACGGGGCATAAAGCTATTTCTTATGGGAGATTTTGCGATGGGACCTAGCTCGAAAATAACTAGGTTTGACAATTTTTTTTACGAGTCAAGGTGGACCCAATATTAAAGTTTTCTGCTACTTTCTAAATTCATAACTAGTTAGTCTAAATTAAATATATTTTTAGTTTAGCAGGTGATTGCCAGATTGCCTCTGCGTATCCTAACACTGGTCTTAGATGTGTTTTGATTTGCTTATACCTTTTTATCAACCTGAGCCACATTTTTATTCCCTTCTTTCGCAGGTCCTTTTCCTTCTCATTTTCAAACCTGCTCTAGAGATTTCAAAATGGAAAGAATTTTAAGGGACTTCTAAATGTATTATTACAACGCATAGTATTCAAAGATTAATAACAGATCGGGTGTTATGGCTCGACTGCCCGGAGCAAAGCTTCCTAAACACGAATCGTATTTAACATCTAATGGAAATACGCCTATAAATCATTTATACGAAACCTATAATCAGAGTTGCCTATTAGTATGCGTGCAAGACTGTGCTTGAACATAATCATCATAAACACGAAATTACACTGAACGGAAACGTACTGCGCATTCGTATAATGGGAAAGTTTGGCGATGGATTGGTGATTGATTTATTGGTAAATATTTATAATAATAAAGGCGATATAATTAAATATAATATTTAATATAATTAATGTATTTAATGTTAATGCTGTTGGGAGCAAATACGGTCTGAACTGTACTTAATTACAAAAGTTTATTGAAATAGTGTGTATTGAGACTATAGCAACTCGGTGGTTAACTTTAAATTCAAGCAGGCCGAATCAACACTGCCGGCGCCGACGCCATCATCGTTCGGATTCGGAATATCTTATACAGTTTATTGTGTGATTCGTTGCTCGTAGTATTAATTAATTAATTGAATATTTACCTGCCCCAGAATGGCCAATGCAGGGCACGTCGTATAGTCGTCTGTACCCTATATATTATATATGATGATTATATGGCATGATAATTTTTTATGTCAACGAAAAAAATAGTCTGTCATATTGGTTATTTTGTGTTCAGTTAACGTTTGGCTGCATAAGAAATAACACACAAATATACCAGTATTATTAATGATTAATTTTTAGATTTAGAATCGAAATTCAAAATTATTTACCAAATGTGTTCCTAATAAAGCAGAATAAGTTATTATTTTGTATTTTTTTTTACCAATGTAACGTGTTCCTAATTATACAGGAAATAAGTTATAATTAAGTATTTTTTGCAACAGAATATATTTTCTATTACTGTTGGTCTAATATTAATTGATTTAACTGTTCTTGTTTCTCAGTAGACTGATAGTTTTAAGAAGAAATCGATGAATGAAGCGTAATCCGAGATGTGTCGCTTCTTTTCTAGCTGTTAGAAAGTGAAATGAACATGTTTATTTTTTAATGGAATACTTGAATAGATTGTTTCTGGATTCTTCGATGAAGCTTTCCCGTTACCTTCGATCCATATTCTATAGTGTCACTAAAAAACAAAACGTAATTGTTTTGCAGACAGTCTCAAGACTTATACAAGAATATAATTACAAAAGAAAAATAATAATCCGATTTACAAGAAGAAAGCACCGGAGCTCGGTAAGAAATACATCTTATTCTCAGATTAATAATGGATATGCGTGATTTAAAGTAATCGATGCCGCAAGACACAACATATCATTATCTGGTCAGTAGTGCTCGCATGTTCTCGAACCGATAGAGACGCGCTTGACTGAGCATAAGAAGCCTATGGGCACTTGTTGTCAGCTCTTAATATAATCACAAAAGCAAAGCAAGCGAGTGAATGTGATTGCTCGATATAGTTTGATCACATGCAGATAATAGAGTACCTCTATAATCTGTGGTTTGATGTTTAGATGCCTATAGAGTGAAAAGCACTCGTTGTATAAGTGCAATATAGTGTTATGAGGTTTAAAACTCAGGCCAAGTTCAAAAGCCAATTAGAAGTGCCGAACGATGGCAACAATCTGATATAGACAAAATATTTGTTCAGTGAAATAAGAGTGCTTATTCTTGTTAAGTGTTATTGCAACGAGATTGTTGACGCCACTTTAAGAACGAGACAGCTTCTATAATAATTCATATCACGACTTTCTCGTGACTCACGGTTATAGTTCAAGTAGTTGAACTAAACTCGCACAGAGTGCGCACTCATGTTGTACGTAACTAGTAGTAGTAGTGTAGTAGTAGTATTATATTGTGAGTCTTCAGCCGAAAGGTTCATTAGCACAACTAAAGGAAGTATCAATGACGATGACGACTACATTGTGGGCTTACTACGACAGTCTCTGAACATACACTTTAGCAACAGCATGTATATCATGTTTCTTAATAGATTCGCTGGAACCTATAATAACTTCATGCTTTGAAAGCAACAGCACTAGCACCAAGATGAATGAACCACGCTGAAGGTTTTAATGCATACGTTTTTGGACCGGCACCTCCACCAAAGTAGACAACCATTAACCACGTGGCCTGTATATATTATTATTATTATTATTATTATTATTATTATTATTATTATTATTATTATTATTATTATTATTATTATTATTATTATTATTATTATTATTATTATTATTAGCCAACTGACTTTCTGAAATGTCTTCATTTCAACCTGTCTTGGTACTCAACTTGCTAGTTTATTTTATAAATACAAACAATCAGCTATCTTATGAGAAACAGAATGAAGAGATAAAAGATGATACAACACACGTGGTTTTTGCTACAGTAATATTATAAAATAATAACAATCATTATTAAGAAAAGCGCGTTGTTAAAGTTACAAAAAATGTTACTTCGGTACACTATTAGTAAAACGACTGCATAATATCACGAAACTCAAACGTTTGAGACAATGATTTTGCAATGATAAAAATTCTAAATTTTATTATTCTTGAACTTTTTCAACCACCGTGAAAATACATACAAATACATACAAAGAAAATATAAACTAACAAATGAAAATATTCTACTTTGATTACGTATAATAAATAAATAAATAAATAAATAAATAGTTAACACTATGACAAATAAATCAAATCAAACAAATAATATTAAGTTTAATTTTTATAATAGCTAAGCCGCAAGCATCAGGAATGGTTAAACAATACACAGGGTTTCGAAACCCTTTAATGAATGTACCATGAAGTTTTTATTGTATTTTATCCTCGTTTCTCAACACTGCACCACTAATAGAAAACCCGGCACCTCCACCAATTATACGATTTATTTTGTTTTGTTATTGGAAAAGAGGAGAGGATCGATCCAAGGATACGTTGAAGAGCGAGACCAGGGAGACAGCGACAACTTTAGTATAAATAGATCTAGGTGACAAGCTGTGGGAAAGACAGGTAAGAGTAGGGTAAATTCGTGCAGAAAAATATGCATGATGAAGATGAAGAAACGCTGAGCCCTGGCAACTTCAGCACAGCTTATGTTCTGAAGTGACAGAGATGCAAATACATCCTACTAGAAACCTTTTACTTTCGTTTAGCGTACTTGCAGTAAAAATATTTCAAACACTTTAACAACAACAAACATTTTTTTTTCATTTTAAATTTAATGTGATTAAAATTTAGAATTTTAAATTGAAACAAGCTAGTTACTAATTAATTTTCGTATCTCTTTTATACTCGACACCTCCACCAACACCGACATTTGAATGCTGGGTAGATATGAATTATCTTATTTTTGTATTCTTCTTCGACGATATTTTTCTTTTCTAAAAGTAATATTAGATAAAGAGTAAGAACAACTGAATTTGTATGGAGAGAGGGAGAGATTGATTGATTGGTTGATTGAATGATTATCTTTATTTAAGGCGTGATTAAGGCCAATTGAGCCTTCTCCACCATACAACCTTATAAACGTTACACATTGTGTAATGCAGCAAATAAGTGTATTTAAATTATACATTTAAAAAGTAATTACTAATTTTTAGTACACGATATATTATTTACTAACTCATTCGTCCGTCCCGTTCATTCATCCCATTCATTCGGTTTTGATAATGTATAGCTGTCAATAAAAGGGCAAAGTAACCTTCTGTTTGTACAAGTACATTCCGCCATGATTGCGAAGTTAACTAATGTTTTGGCCTTTATTAAAGAAGTGAGTTTTAATTTTTGATGAAGGAGGGAGGGGGAGGGAGGGAAGGGCGGAGGGTTAGTTAAAAACTCTAGCCGATAAAATGTTCATGCTAACTTGATTCTTCCTAGTTCCTGGTGGCAGCAGTATTTTGTAAATGTTAAATGTCTTATTCCATTCAAGTTGTTTGATTATTCTAAGCTAATGTCAATATTACGAATGAAATTAGCAAACCAGCCATCGACTAAAAACCTGTTTCTCCGATCATGAAGTAGTTTTATCACAATAATTGTTCTTGCCCCTGGCAGCGTTGGCATCTTGACCAAGTAATGTTGTGTGATCGAGAATGCCAATCAGTCTTTCACTTCCACTTTCACCCATCCGGTCCCGCCTGTCGCCAAACACGAACCTTTCACTGATTTAATCACATAGAATACGCAAACCATATTTAGACGAGCCAGCCTAGTCTAATTGATAGGCTTTTGTAAATAACATAATATTAATATCACTCAATTTACAACGAAATTACTTTCGGGCAAAAGTTAGTATTATAATTTAAAGATCTTTATATAGGTCTCAGATGAAACTTACAATTTGTTGATCCGTTACTTGTTACATTTGAGGTAAACTATTTTTTACTTTCTAAAGTCTAAACTTATAATTGCCACGTTGTTATTATCAATTTATTGAGTTCTAGATTAAGAGGAAGAGAAGCTACAAATCTTGAGATGTATTTTCTGACACATTCCATAAATATATAATAAATGATAATTGAATAATGCAATGCGTTTGTAAATTTTAATTTTAATTAGCGGCAATGTGTATAAATTGGAATCTTAATTTGTGACAATGTGTATAGATTGGAATATTTATTTGAAAAATGTTTGTGTTGGTGATGTGCATTTTGTTTTGTGTGTTGTTGTATATAATGTTTTATGCGAAAAAAGCAAATTTTCTTAAAATATATTGACAATAACTATTGTAAATATCTTCCACAAACTGTAAAGTGAGAACTCAACTTCCTCGTAAAAAGCTTAATTCTAAATTAGGTGTAAATAGGGTAAAAAAGTTAAGTAACAAGCTTTAATTCAATTAACACAGAGTATACAGAGAAACGTTCGCTTGACATTCCAACAATAACTAAGAGAGTTGAATTATACATCGCATGGCACTATATAATTGTAAATGACACTACGGAAGACACATACTAAGTGTTTGATGCAACAACAATAGATATACTGAGTTAGGGGATTACAATGCAAAACATACTATACTATAAATTACATTTAACTAAAATAAACTATAACAGATACTATAAACTTAAATAAAATAAAAATACTATAAATAAAATAATATAAAACACAAGTCCTATTAAATAACAATTAGATGTCGTTTGGATGGGAGCAACTATATATTGAGAGTGTATTTGAATGGTTCCGCTCTTCTGGGTAACTGTTTGAATATGACGATCATGATTCGCGCGGGGCTAACGAATAGGCCGCAGAACTTGTACTGACGAATGCACATGATACAGCCCCAAACATGCGATGATCTGAAACCAAGCAAATCATTTAATCACGTTTTCATTTATTTACAACCATAATGAAAGCAATGATTATTTATTTCCTAACTATGAAACTGATTTTCATCTTCCAAGCAGCGAAGACATTATGTAATTCTTTAAATGACTGAATAAAATACAGTTTTATCAGTAAACAAACAAATGCAAAGACAACTCTTTAAAAAGTGTGGATGCTGGTTTCATTAGCGATTTTCTTGCAAAGATTTCACTACACATACAATGGTATATTTAGTTAACAAAAGTGAAAGACAATTGGATGTACCATGTATTTCGTTGCATGCCAAGCAGTGCTTTAATTGAGGCCTCACTATCGGGCAACGATACATTAAATTAGTATACTTAACGTGTGCAGGACGTAAAGTAAAACCGGCTACAATTTTGGATTCAGTTGTATCCAGCTAGAAAATAGTGACCACTCCTTAGTTTGCTCCGAAAATAGTCCACCAATCAAGGGCAAAACTTCATGCGTGGCAATAAAATTGCACATTAAATAATGATGCAGGCATAAAATAAATAATATATGTTTTCATTTTACTGATGTAGACAAAATATGGCGGAATTAGTATTCATTAACCAGATCGTTTTTCTGATGTTTTACATTTTTACACTTTATAATATAATAAAAATAATTCATAATACAAATTTATTTATTTATTTTATTGTTTATCCTTCACATTCAACAACATCAAGAAACGGCGTCGACGCTAGCAAAAATTTTGCTAAAACACTTAAAATCCATGAAGAAATCTCGTGCCGCGAAGAACGTTGCTGAAGCCCAAAATTAATAATATAATATAAATAATACAAATAATACAATACAAAATATATAATATATATTATATAATAATACAAAAAAAAAATTATTTTGTTACATAAAAATATCACCTTTATTCAAATATGTATCTGCGTGCCTCTGTAACAACTGCACAAACTAAATATTTGAACATAATTTACCTCCTTCAATGTGTCGTCCAAACCGGCGCCACATCGTGGTGCGGTGGCGTGTGGTCGTGGTGGTGATAGTGATGGTGGTGGTGAATTATCTCTTGCGGGGGACGATACGGACTTATTGGGATATTTATTGGGGGTACTTGAATAGCATGCATACCGTATCCTCCCCCTTCACCACTGGGGAAAAAGTTTTGACCGTTATTGCCTTTGAAGAAACCAAATTTATTCTTTTTATCTTTTTCCTTTTTGAAGAAAAATCCTTTGAATTTTTCCCAAAATGACCTATAAAACAAAAAAACATTGTTAAATAATTGCCATATTCATTGGATGAGCGAAGCGAAGACTTCAATTTCACTGACCCCCAAAAAATTTAGCTCGGGTTTTTTTTTTTTTTTTTTGTCTGTTTGTTCGCTCTCTACCGGGCAAACGGCATATCCGATCTTGATGAAAATTTGAAAGGACCTTCGAAATCTCTGAACTTAGAGGTGTATTGTTTTTTGGGTACAATCGAAGAAATATTTCTCATGAATATCGTACTTTTACGATTTTTTTCGATTTTTTGTGCGATATTTTCGTGCCATTTGGGCCAATTCTGACCAAACGGGTGGGGCTACAACGTTCATATTTGTACATGGACATTATGGTTATGGTGATGTAGTACCTTTTGAAAAAAAGATGAAAAAGTTAGCCTGAATCTATAGAAATAATAAAGCTTTAATATAAGTTTTTTGATATTTTGTGCGATATTTTCGTGCCATCTGGGCCAAGTCGGACCAAACGGGAGGGGCTTCAACGTTCATATTATACATGGACATTAAGTTATGGTGATGTAGTACCCTTTGAAAGAAAAAGTTGGTAAAGTTAGCCAGAATCCATAGAAATAAAGCTTTTAATATAAGTTCTTTACGGTAAATAATAACAAATTGACAAGAAACAATAGAAACTTGACAACAATCACCTACAATGCGTAGGCAGCAAAACAAAGCATTTGCAAAAGTAAAGATATTCCACGCAAACTAAAAACTTTAAAGAAAGCTCATCCATCAACGCGGCGGGACTTAAGCGTTTTCCTAGTTAAACAAATTAGAGACAGTAACTATAACATAGCTCACAATCCATTTTTAAGCACATCGTAGCGAATCTGCTCGAATGCGTTTTATTTTTTTTTCAAATTCAAAAGAAAACTTCATCACAAAACACAAACAACACAACCCTACAAAAACATATTTATGTGTGAATCATTTTCATCAAAATTTAATGAATTAATGAAATTGTAAATAATTGATTGAAATGTTTCTTTATGTCAGCCCTTGCCCATCTAGACATATTTTTTAATTGAGGTACCACATCACAATTGTTAGTATTTTCTACAAAATGTTTTGACGAATTAATTTGGTGTAAATTGATCGTTAAAACTTAAGCTCCTACTGATTTATTGAATTAAAATAGCAACGGTTTTTACGTACGTTTACGTTTAACGCCATAACAAAATTAAAATGCGAAATTTGTCAGTGCCTACTCGGTATTCTTGTCGTACGCAGCGCAATTATAATGCTACAACGTACATTTCCAATAAAACATAACGTTATAGTCATGTTGAATTCTCTTATTCAGTGTATAGACAAGTTACTCCCTCTTCCTCTTCCCCCTCCCAAGACTTCTAAGCACAAGATGATTGTAACGCCCCAGCAGTAGTAAAGTTTTCATTTTTTATCGCGCGAGCACTAACCATATCGTGAAGTATCATTCCACACAATAATTAAGTAAAAGTGATGATTATGTTAATGCTTGTCATTATCATGATGTAGGCCTAACTAGGTATCATTTATTTCTTCTTCAAAGTTCTGTGCTGGAGAAGTTAGCGAGACTCAAGCCGCTCCAAACCATCTAAACATCCATGGCAAATTGCTTTTTAATTGTATATACCTTATTTTTGTGTGTAATTGGTCTCGAACTCATGCATTAACAAGACATGAGCGTAAGAAAGAACATTTGTTAAACATTTAAGTAATTATTTAAAAGTTTTTTAAGTTAAATTTAATAATGAATGATGGGAGAACATGTCTACGAGACAAATTGTTAGTAATGGTAATTAGCAAGTGAAATAGATAGCTGTACTTACTCCTTTTCTTCAAAAAACTCATTGTCAGCGTTACAACAGTGGAACCCAATGATCGTAAGGGTAAGGATAATCCATAACTGGAATAGAACAAGAAATTATAAACACCAACATTTCTTGACCAGGAAAATCATATGTACATATAAAAACAAACCACATAAAATAATACGTCACTCACTAAATATTGTGGGTTGATAACTATCGCCGTCGTAGTTATACGGCACGATAAGTTAAAATTTTCTACTCTCTTACAAATGAGTTTAATTAAGTAAATAACAATTAGTAAATGCATAAAATAAACGTAATATCTGTCACTTGCATTCATGTATTGCAAGTTGCAACACTGTGGATTGGTACGATCTGCAGTTTTCGAGCTCTCACCTTTTGCCTTTATAGTAATTTGTTTAATGTCTATTTTATCTTCGGTAACTAATAATATTTTGATCGAACCCGGGTATTCCGATCCGGATTGTGGTTTGTGGGAAATTATTAAATAATACAAACCAGAAAATCCAACTCGACTTAAGATCGACGTCCGCCCTGGACCCGGGTTCGATCCCCGATCGAGTTGTGATTAATTGTACCTACGGGAATGTTTCCCGCCAAACCTCTATAACAGGTATAATTAAACCTAGTGATTGAGTGGATACACTCACCGCCGTTGTGGACATTGTTCCTGCTTACTCTCTATCTCTGCGTGGGTGCGAGTATGAAGTATCCCACATCAGGAGCTCCCAGCTGGTAGCCACCACTTGCAATATCCTAGCAACACTGACTGATTACCCAGGGAGCAAAGGTACGAGTTATACCCGCTTCGTTGCATGTTTGCCAGACAATTTGCGTATTAGAAAGAAATACTGTCGTTTTTATGAAATTATATTCATTACGTGGATAATTATTAACCTAGAAAAGCAAAAGTGGTACTCATGCTTGGGAAAGTCTGTAGATATACGTACATTTTATTACTTCCTATGTCATATAAATGTTCCATTGGTTGGTTAATGTACAATGGTTTTGATTTTAACCTAATTTCGATAAAAGAAATACTGGATTGTGCGGTGGTTTGGTCTATAATCAGATCATATGAGTTAATAAAGACATTTATTAAAATCGAATAACGGTATGCTGATTTGTTATATTTCCTTTGTTACACATAAACTTTAATTTTCCAGTAAATATTCCATGGCGAGTAAACGTAACTAGCGATGAAAACTGCTCCATGTTATATGAATGCCAAGTGGTTGGTTAAACTATGCTTATTGACTAACTCAATGACTAGCGATGAAAACTGCTCCATGTTATATGAATGCCAAGTGGTTGGTTAAACTATGCTTATTGACTAACTCAATGACTAGCGATGAAAACTGCTCCATGTTTATATGAATGCCAAGTGGTTGGTTAAACTATGCTTATTGACTAACTCAATGACTAGCGATGAAAACTGCTCCATGTTATATGAATGCCAAGTGGTTGGTTACACTATGCTTATTGACTAACTCAATGACTAGTTTAGAATATATTCAAAACTCCATGACTATATAGCTTAGAAGGATATGGATTCGAAACCCGATTATATTGTATGCAATGTATTAGAATTTCAATAGCTGTTTCATTTACCATGTAATTACACTTTTACTGTTTTTCAAAGAACATTTTTGCGATATGTAACAAAATACGATGAGTGCATTTCGTCGATACCATTTCATGATATATGCAGGTCACCAAAAAGAAATATTTTGGGAAGTTTGATTTTTGACATTTTCAGATTTTTTTATATGTAGTAGCTCTTAGATTTATTTCTATGCTACATAATTTAAAAATTGTTTATATTTTATCTATGTCTTAATTTTTCAGCATTTACAACTATATATCTAAATTTCAGATTTGTAAAAAGATTCTAAAAATATGCATTATCACATTTTAACCTGTGCACCTTTAACAGTACACTAAATAAATTTAAACATTAGTGTTAGATTGCAGAATATCTCAGGAATCGCCTATCCACGTATACGATATACGATAGCGTGCTAGTTCGACATGTTTTATACCAATATCGCAAGAACAGTTTAGTGAAATTATCTAAACTGTACCATAATTATTGGTCGATCTAAATTACTCAAGAATCCATTCATTCTCGCCTAATTACACCTTCCTAATTTTACGTGTATTGTTTACAACTATCGAATATATTGGTAGTTTTCAGATTTTCACCAATATAGTTAGTCATGCGTCTACAACTAGCTATAGAACTAGAAGTGCGTGATCTGTTAAATAAAGTGAGACGAGATCCTTTCTCCATCTCTTCGTGTTCGGTGAAAATACGCCTAAGTAAAAGACTTGATCTTAAATTCGTGTATCTCTCATTTACTTTTCGACTTCGTGACCTTTGTATAGAAATCATGGTCAGACGTCGTGACCTTTGTTTGTAAACAAGGCCAGCGATGGTTCACACAGTCTTTTAAATCTACGTGTTTGTTTAATCGTCGTTAATTGTAGTTATAGAGATCCCATTCTATTAAATAATTAAATACATACACACAAATACATTGCTACATCGTCATGGGTAAATAATTAATTTCCGTTTTTTTGTGTTGATACTTGGAAAGTACTGTTAACATTTCCTAGCAATTCCTTTCAAATGGTATTTAAAAAAATATATATTTATCTTGGAAACCTGCTTAGGAATACACGCTCTTCTTCAACGGGGTCTTAACTATGTATTCTGGAATTTGGATAATAGTGTAGGAATAGTTCGAGGGCTAAAGGAGATCACAATCCATTGCATTCGCATTAAAGACTGAAAAATAAAACAATGGATAAAACTTTCAGTCAGGATTGCCGGCAGTGAAATTCGAACCCGAGATCCCCCGATTAAGTCTCGCGCTTTACGCTTGAGCCACCACTGTCGGTTTGAATGTTTATGTTGTTTCAGTATGTAAACTTAAGGCGTCGCTCAGATGCTAGTTTTGTTTATTGTATTCAGATGTATGATCGCGGACCCAGAATCTCACATATATTATACAGTTGTCACTTTTTAGCTGGAGGTTGTTTTGAAAGGACACCCACTCATGCATTTTCCAGAAGAGTCCCCCATGTTTTAAATAATTGGATATGCGAAGCGAAGACTTCAATTTCACCGACCCCCCAAAAAATTTAGCTCGGGTGTTTTTTTTTTTTTTTTTTCCTGTCTGTTTGTTTGCTCTCTACCGGGCAAACGGCATATGCGATCTGGATGAAAATTTGACAGGACCTTTTGAAATCTCCCGAACTTAGACTTGCGACGTTTTTGGGTAAAAAACGAAGAGATATTTCTATGAAAATCGTACTTTTTAAAGATTTTTTTGTGCGATATTTTCGTGCCATTTGGGCCAATTTGACCAAGGGTGAAAACTAAAACTTCATATTATTACCAGGACTTTAAGGTTTAATGATTTTTGTACATTTTGAAAGAAAAAGTTGAAAAATTAGCAGAATCTTAGAAATAAAGCTTTTAAAATAAGATTTTTGGTTTTTGTACGATATTTCGTGCCATTTGGGCCAAAATTTGACCAAAACGGGCTACAAAAGTTAAAAGTAACATGGAATGAAGGTTATGGTGAATTAGTACCTTTGAAAAGAAAAAAGTTGAAAAAGTTACCAGAATCTATAGAAAAAAGCTTTTAATAAAGTTTTTACGGTAATAATACCAATTTTAAAAAGAAACAAAAGAAACTTTACAACTTCACCACAATGCGTAGGCAGCAAAACAAAGCACTTGCAAAAGTAAAGATATCCCACGCAACTAAAAACTTTAAAAAGCTCATCCATCAACGCGTCGGGACTTTAGCGTTTTCCTAGTATGAATATTTTATTGAAGTGTTCAAACGTTAATCTGATAGCAGTTAACAACAACACAACTAATATTTTTTAAGTGTACCGTGAAAACTTTAGAGGTTTACCAATCTAAAATTAAATCTACTGCTAAACTCCGTTCATCTCGGGCCATTGCACAAGGATATCTATGCGTGGTCGAAGAATATCGTTGGATCATGGGTCACCGACAGTGTTGGCTCGCGCCCACTCTGATTCGGGAGGTCCCAAGTTCAAATCCAGTCGAGACCGGCAATCCTGACTGAAGGTTTTCCCCGAGGTTTTTCTCGGTCGTAATGCAAAAGCAAGGGATTGAGTCCTCTAAAACAGCCCTCGGACATCCCTTGACAATTATCCAAAATTCAAAATACCTCGATAGGGCATGAATTGCACCCTGGGCAGGCTTCCCACAAAAATGAATGGATCATCATCATCATGGGTTAGGTGGACATTTTTTAAAAATAGTGCTTGCGAGGGTATTATGTGGAGATTTCTTCGTTTCAGGTTCAACCCCAATATTTTTTCTACGATTGAAATGTAAGATGCACTTAAGATTTATACAGACTATATGGGTCATCAATAATATATATATTTACATTAATTCTGAGAATTTAATTAATGGATGTCAATGTCAAATGTCTAGATCCTTTCGAAATCAGGAGTATAACAAATTACACGCTTGATTCTTGTGCACTTTATATTTTAAACTTGCTGACATGAAACTGATACTGAGTGTGACTCTTGGGACTTCCTGAATGATTGGACAATAATATAGTTAACGCAGAAATTATGTGCCAGAGATGTCAACTATAAGTTTTTTAGTGTGATTGTAAAAAGGCTATTATTAGTGAAGTAAAGTCTATCCTACTTGTTGTGTGAACTTACATTTTGAAAAATATTTTTTCTTTAAAAGCGGGATAAAAAAACAAAACAATCTCAAATCAATTAAAATGCTACACATTCAAAAGTTGTATTGAGGAGGAAAGGAGGAAAGAAGGAAACGAGGAAAGGAGGAAAGGAAAGGACTTGAAGATGATATTTGGTTTAATTAAATTATAAAGTGAATTCAGTCAAATTTTTTATATAAAACAAAAACAACAATAACACTAAAAATAGTTAACAATAACAGGACAACGGTATGTACAATGAGGTGACTCGTGAAGAGTGAACACGTGGATGATGACGATGATGACGATGATGATGATGATGATGATGATAATGATGATGATGATGAAAATGATGATGATGATGATGATGATGATAATGAGTTGGTGATGATGACTTATTAACTGTTAATGACTTTCTCCTGAGGAGGATTGTGAATGGTTTACAAGTCTACCATTTTCACATTTTGGTGTTTGAAGGTTCTTAGTGGTAACTGTGGTGTCCATGACCGAAGCTGCCGTAGGCGACGACCTTTCCGTGGCTACCATATCCTTCATCGTCATCACCGCCGCCTCCTCCGCCGCCTCCACCTCCACCTCCAAAGCTGCTGCCACCTCCATAGCCTCCGCCGCCGCCTCCAGAGCTACCGCCGAAACTGCTGCCACCGCCTCCGCCGCCGCCGCCGAAGCTGCTGCCACCTCCGAAGCTGCTTCCGCCTCCGAAACTGCTGCCGCCTCCATATCCACCGCCGCCGCCTCCAGAGCTACCGCCTCCGTATCCGCCGTCGCTGAATCCTCCTCCGATACCGCTGTCTCCTCCTCCGAATCCGCCGCCACCGAATCCACCGCCACCTCCGCCTCCGCCTCCAAATCCACCACCTCCGCCGCCACCGCCGCCGCCGAAGCCGCCGCCGAGACCCGAACCTCCGAAGCCGTGGCTATCGTGGGTCTCGTGCTGGGTGTGGTCGTGGTCGTGGACCTCGTGGTGTTGCAGATGCTTCTTGTGGTGGTGGACGTCGTTGATTATGTGAGGCAAGTGGACCTTGATGTGGACACTGTTGGACAGAACGAACTTGATTAATGTCACTGTTATATGACGACTTTCGACAGTAATAGCACCCCTGATCGTATTCGTATGATTGTGGTAGGGCTTGAGAAGTACAACAACGGACAGAAGTCAATCAAGGGTAGGACGGGTGAACTTTTCTTTACTCCAATAACCCTTCTTCACACTTCTATAGCAGTATAGCGTTAACAGTGCATAGCCCCACCAAAACGTATAATGATCCTAACTATATAACTGAGTGCTGGAATTTAAAACTCATGTCGGTTTGTAACGGTGTAATCAATGCTTGATTAATGGATAGAATTGTAACTCGAAAACGCAAAAAAAAAAACTATTTGCAATCATAAACTAACACCTATTTAGCCTACCATCTGGACGTAAGAGTACACCCAGCAATGTTGACACACGCGTGTCTCGACAACCCAATAGCATATTCCTTTCCAATATTTAAGTGACCAGTTTTTTGTACTTGTATGATACTTTCATTTGAATAAATTTAGTTTTCTCGTTACACAGTACATCAGGTGGCATGGCAAGTTATAAAGATGTACTGAATGTCTGCAATGTCTTTTTTAACTGAGATAATCGTGAATTCCAAACTAACTTGGACGTCGGTATAATATGTGGAATCAACTGGTATTTTATGTAATTTATGTATGAAATCATCACGCACATAATAAACATCTAGAATAACGTGTGTTTATACACTACAGTAAGAAGCATTTGTGAACTACGAGACGTTTAGTTACAACCTTGCTGGTTAATAATACTATTTATTGAGTCTTCAATAATGACGGACTCTGAAATCACGATTTATAGCAAGGCGCAAGGGTTAACCATCGTGTCAATCTTCTAAGTGGCGTTGTAAATAACCAATGGTTAGCCATCAGGTGTAAATGATGACACGAGTTATTTTCTGTCTGATAGAACCATACTTGCACATTCACCGGCACTTATAGGCAGCTGTCATGCTGGCAGCATGTTCAAACTCATTGAATATCAAATGGAGATGTAGAAATCTTTTGTTTGTGTTCAAAGATTGAGAATAAAAAATTGGGTTACCAGCGTATAAGTCGAAAGTTACATAGTAAATGTATATACTATTTTGTATATGTATGTGTGTGCTATATATTGCTTGCATGACTTTTCATTTTATTACATTAACTTGAAATGTCGTCTCGAGCAACATAACTGCAAGAAACGTTAACAAAGGATATTGCCATTAAATGTCAAGTTATTATTTGTCATAGTAAATTTTGGCGGGTATGTTTTTATCTGTTTCCTAAAAATATTTAGGCAAACTGTATTTCTTAATTTCTTCTTACAAACACTTATTTACAACTGTCCATTTGCTACATCATTCTTTAACATGGAGGCTACATTATAATTGCAGATCATGATATTTGGGATTCACGTCTTAAAATGTTTGGTTGCAACGATATTTGTATTATAAGATGTTTTTAATCCCCCCCCCCCCCCACACAAAAAAACGAAAAGTCAATGTATAGCTATATTATAAAGTTGGTTTACGATAAAGCAAGTGACGGAATTGTTAAATAATAATCAAGAACGACACTCTTCGCATAGCAATTAACTGGATAAAATCAATGCCAATACTTACTGCTCATGGCTACCATATCCGGCTTCAGCCAGAGCGGCGAGTGCCACTAACACAGCACAAGCCAACTGAAAGAAGAAAAAGAACAACTCGATTAGGAATGCATTCACGAAGTTCAATGCTAATGCCATGCAACACTAAGACCATTCATCAATATAACCGAGTCAATTGGATTTCACTTTCTCCCGTTAGTCGCAGTCAGAAAGTATGATTGGGTAACAATGCTTGATGTTGATAGCAAGTCAATGCGCTCAGTTTGGTTAATTGGACCATGAAGGACTTTACAAACGGAACTTGAACTTGTATTAATCTAGGAAATAGTAGCAAAAAATAAAACTGGTTCACCTTATTAGTAATATTGCGACCAAGATATTCTAGTTATAGTTTTACTTTTAATCGGTACTACAAGGTGAATGGAACAAGATTTGGACACGCTAATTAGGACCAAACAGTTTGTTAAATGGAAAGTTACAATAGTGTTACAATTAAAGTAGGCACGTATGAATAATTTACAAGAATATTAATGGTCGTAAAAAAAATTCTGGTATCAAATTAATAGATAGCCGAGCTTCAACTAAGGCAATGTGTTTTACGAAATATTTTTAATAAACAGGTTGTAAGTTTGTTGAGCTAACAATTTTTACAATCTACGTGACCATATTATAAAGTTCATTCATTTCGGCGGTATTTTTTACGTACACGAGCTATAAATGGCAACTTGAATGCGTCAATCCTGGCTGCTAGTACTGAAATGACTCTGGTTTGAGGCTAGCTTTACTGTAGTCGAGAAACTCGGTACAAGAAAAAAGGAATGACTCGAAACCAGTTCATCTCGCTTTACTAGCAAGTGGCCATGTTAATTGGGCCATAAGGTTAATCATAAAACTAAAGCTTAATAATAAAAATGTCAAGAAAACATTCTGTTTTTGTAGTATTAGAATTCTCGAAATGGATAGCACAGATATACTGCTTTAATTTTACAGGCATCAAATCAAACTAATAACATCTTCCTATTGTTTTGTTTAACGTAAATTTCGCAAAGTCATATCTTTAGTGGTTATTTAGTGGTGCTTAAATGCTTACATAAAAAAAATTAGATAAAAGGCGTTTGATAATTTGTTTTCATTGAGGATTTGATACCGATTCCAAAATAGAAATCCACAGGTTCGATTCGTGGTGAGTGTTTTCCTGTTTCACGTGTTGCATTTGAAAAACTGATTTTGTCTAGCTATTATAAATTTTAGGAAACAGTTTATTTTGGAGTAATAATAACAACCCCCTCCCCTCCCCTCCCCTCTCACAAAAACGACACCAATACAACAATACACCTACAATGTGGAAAAGTTATTGTGCTTTATTTTATACTTTGTCAATAAAAACTACAAGTAAAAAACTGAATTGCAGTGACATTGAATAACACATGATAGATAGGATAATGAGATTATAATGATACAAAACGTTTTCGAACCTAGTCGCTTCAGGTGAATGCTCGGAGACATAATTATACGAAGATAAGTTAACACAATTGATTAATGTTGAGATTCGTAGAACGTGTAGTTTTAATAATGCACATTTTTGGACAGTCCTCTCTTCTTAGTTGAATTTAAACTGACAATGTTTATGTAATGACGTAAATATAGACAATTTTTCATTTTAAGTTCAATGAAGAACTGTGAACCGTCAAAAGACATGTGCTTTATGAAAAACAATTGATAGACGCTTTGCGACTAGTAGTCATACTCACAGTAATCTTCATCTTCATTGTTTGTCGCAACAAACACGTGGTTATTCTGCTGTAGCTCTGGTAATGATGTTCCTTGACTGTAGACCTGGATGAGTGTGTACCTAGCTTACATTCGGCTCCACTTATATACTCATAAGCTGCACATTAGTAGGTTCCAGATCACTTCGTGGCGATTGTTCCAAGCAAGAGAGGAGTGGGGGTATCCAGGGGAACTCGACGTGAAGAATATCCAACCCTGACCCTGAAGTTTCACTGTCCATTTGAAAAAATCGTCAAGAAATAGATGAAAGGTGGAGAAACGTCCGCACATAACCTACACAGCGGCGAAACGTGTACGATTCTCCTCCTTTCCCCCAGAAGCTCACAACTAGAACAGCTGCACATCACACGCATCACACGCCCCTCAGGTGAAAAGAAAATTATTATATATCTTGGAAGAAAGGACTGCCACTTTCATCTTGCACAATTTTCAGAGATGAAATTATGAATTCAAAAGTTGATCACGATGGAGACTCTTAGGTTGGCTGCCATGGTCGGCATTTTAAACACATGTTTTCGAGGGGGCGTTTAGCGTCACAGTCATACTTCGGATCAACATATAGCCCACTCGAAGATCACTCTTGATATTTTCACAAATATGTTTAATTTAAGAACAATAGTGTCATAAAATTATTTGGTTTGCGTAAAAGTGTGTTAAGAAGACTTTCATGAGTCTAACTAATGTTTAACTTTTCCTTTCTCAATTAATACGTCAACCAAATGAGCAAACCTATTATTTAGAAATTACGCACAATTTAAAACTGGTATCTGCTAGTTAAAACTTGTTAACTGAACTAGTTGGGAGATTTTGAAAATTAAATTGAAAACACCTTAGTGCTTGAGATACCCTCCTGTCGTATTGGGAAAAAGTTATATTCGCGGTCTTGAACTTCAAATGAGTATGATTCTCTAGAAAAACCGGTCCATTACTCTTCTCGCTGACTTGGTTTGAAACTACGAAAGATCAGAGTTGTGATTTGTGAATGACGTTATGAAAAAGTTAGCCTTCATTAGTCTTTCAAATCAAAATCCGCCTTTTTAAGTGAGTTTAGTAAATAATTAATTGTTCATATTAAAGAGTTGTCGACTAAAAATAAATTAAACACGAAAATTAAATAAAGCGAATATAAAAAAAGCTCAATGTTGATGAAATATTTATATAAATTCGTAATTTTAGAGTCGACCACTCAAGTCACATAACTGATTTCCAGAGGGGGACTTCTATTTAAAACAGACCAAGCCAATCATGTAGGACCCAACGCCTTCGACGAGGGAACAACGGCCAACTTAATCACCAACCAAACAAGCTGGACACGATTCCACCCGCGGGCGACGGCAGGATCAACGAAGCTATTCGGAGCAACCTTTGAATAATTTACTATGAGCCACGCTGCTAGGACGGCTCCAATGTCACAGTTTATTTAATAAGTTAAAAATCTTCTGTCTTTATCGAGATTCGAACCCGAGATCTGCTGCATTGGAAGCAGGGGCACTAGCTACTGGACCACTGGACTCGACCATATTCGATAACAGGTGGACTTAAGTTACACAAACACAATATTCGTACCTACTATAATATTAATATAACACACGATTAAAGCTACATGTTTCAAAATAGCTAGTAATAAAATTATAAATGTAAAGATAGAATCAAAATGTGCCCTGCGCACTTTTCTCAAGTCTCATAAAACATTCGTTGTATAATCACGACTACATTATGTACTAATTGCTCTACCTATTTCTGTCTTGTACATAAATCTTAGAAAACGTTCATTTAGGCGTACCAAACGATCGACGTTTACACAATCCTGCCTTGTCGGAAACGCTTGAACGCCCGACCGGTGAGCGGTGGGAAATAGCAACATCATCGCACGTTTAGCCAACAGCGCAGCCATCCATGTGCCGACTAATTTAACCTTGTTTTATATGCATTATTATAAACGTTGCTGTTTTATATGAGAAGGGTTCAACTTTAATTTTAAATAACAAAGTCATCTAAGCACTAACTGGTAATTGTGAGTCTATAGCCTAATTTTGAGAAAACGCATGCAAGCTTTCATTTTAGTCATAAAACAAACAATCCTAAACGTGTTTTTCTTCTAATTGACTATGTTTCATGCACCGTGAATTGCATCTGAAGGCAGCAAAACACTTAAGGCAGATTAAATCTGACATTAATTGCAAGTCTGTCTTCGATAATTACGAGACTCATCTCCAGTTATTGTTGGTTCATATAGTCATGGGCTAATAAATCATCCGCTCAACGAACGCTATTTACAGTCGCGTAGTTAGATGAGCGTACTTGACCCCGCTTCTAATGCTGTAATGCATACTCATTTTTGTTTTGATTGAATATTATTAACATCTATACTAAGGCAACACTATTCAATAATACAATCTTATGAAAATAGACAAATATACATTTACGGCCACGAGATTGATATCACTTCGTCGCCCCACACTTCCACCTTCCTCATGCGCGAAGTAAGCTCGCGTCAAGACACAATTTGCTGCTGTCAAGTTCAATTGTACTCATTCGTTTTAGTGGGGATCGCCAACGGCAACAAGAGCTTTAGTTTATTTAGTTTAAAGCTATTGTATCCTCAAGAGGGCCTTACATATAACAGGGGGTAAAATGTTAATTTCTTGGTCGGAACATAACCTCACCATTGACATTGTATGTCATTTTTGACAATGTAGCCTACACATCTGGTTCAAAATTAAATTTTGAGAATCGGTTTTCTGGCTATAGTTTTTACACACCTTTAGCTTCAGCTTTAGCTATAAGAAAAAATAGATTTCTTAAATAACAGTTGGTGTACGATTTTTTTTGTCAGACGATACAAAATTCGAAAAAAAACTCGTATTTGTATACCATTTGACAAAACATTAATCGTGCACCAACTGTTTTGATAGAAAATATTTTTTTCTTATATAGCTAAAGCTGAAACTAAAGGTGTTTAGAAACTATATCCAGAACACCGATTCTCATAATTTAATTTTGCACTAGGTGTGCAGGCTACACTATTGCAAACAAAATAATGGCCGATAATGAGGTTATGTCCCGCCCCATTTTTTTTCTTATATTAAAGGTACTATTCAGCCAACTTTCATAGACTTTTAAGGTTTTGACCCTAGGGTGATCACAATAGCCTTAAGGGCGTGCCAACTATTAGGTCAATAGTCGCCAATCTATACGATTAGTAAATTCTAAGGTAAACTAAAAATGACATCAAATTCCAAATCGAAATTGCTACTTCTCTAGTATAGAGAGTGGAAATCCGCAGAAAAAAATAGACCTGATATTGTCATGAGAAATATACCCTTATGTCAAGTGACAGTTCTAACTTCAGAGACTTCGTGGATTCTTTCAAGATTTCATAAATGTAGCCGTTTTGTCTGGTAGAGAGAATTTTTTCTCAGGGATGTCAGATTGAACTATTAGTTCATTACGTGGACTCAATTTGCACAGTACAACAAACATATAGATTTGACTCGCACAAACGCAATCCCTCCCCTTCCATATTCCACCCCTTCCCTTTCACCTGTATTTCTGCACACAATGTCTAAAGCTATATTAATTTTGTACTTTTGTGTGAATGGATGAATGAATGTTTCTTAAACTATTGAAGATTTGCATAAATCGATTCAAAATTCATAATTTGCATAACATTACCATACACCTAGAAAATTTTAACTTTGCAATAATGCTACCATAATGTATTTAATGTATTATTTCAATATTTTATATAATCATGTAATGTTCTCTTCATTATCAAATGTATTATTATTATTATTATTATTAGTATTAGGTTGGATGGAAGATAAGGCTTCACTAGCCTTAATCCCGCCTTACAATAAAGACCCTTATCTATCTATTATCTATCTATTGCACCTCTGCCATCTCCCTTGCCACGTCGCTTACTTTCATCTAACCATCTTTCCTTGAATTGATCAGATTGTATACGAGTCATTGACTTGGCAAAGCGAGAGTTGGGCCTGAGACAATCTGGTCAACAACATCTGTGCTCTTGAAATGTATCTGTTGATCTGGCAGAGCAAGTTCAGGCACGTAGTACCACCATACTAGCGAATATCTTTTAAAGAACACAATATGAGTATTTAAATGTCTGTAAACTGATGGATGGCGTATGTCATGACATTTTCAATTTACATCTCTTGTTTAATTTGGTTTAATACTTTGTAGTCAAATACTAGTTACTATTGAAAGTCCATGGTCAAGTTCAATGTAGAGTCAACGCTTTCCTCTCTTCATTCGATTCGCTCGTTAAGCTCATCCAAATATACGATCTTAAAATAGTTTCTTTCTCATTAAGTGGCTCCATATTACTTGCTTATCTACCATCGCCTGTTGTATCAAGTTGCTAGAAGTTATACACGCTTGTTATTTTGTAATAACACCACTTCTTTTAATTTTACAGTAATAACTCAAATGAAACAACGATTTTATGAATGCTTCAATAAAATCACTGGCAAAGAATATTGACAAATTAGTCTTAAATTAACGAATCAAACCTTTCAAAACTTACTTGGTCCTACTTGCTGGAACGCTGTCATTCATAATTATTTCAATTAATCGGTTGGCCAGTGGCCATGGTCGATTAGACATTGGTTTGTTGACCCAAGGGTCCTAAGTTCCCGGTTCAAAACCTAGATCTCATAGTTATGTGGCTTTATATAATCGTGTAACACTCAGCCAGCGAAACTAATAGATGTTAGAACATCATTATCATTCTAGTAATATTCGATTAGCAGCAATTTAATTTATACAACATTCTTTAAACGAACTAAAAAAAAATGTATTCAAATTATGGAATGAAATCTGAATTTGAATAAAGGTTGTATTTGCAAATTAGAAAGCTTCATATAAATGTATTGTCCGACGAAAGTGTTCACATGATATTAAGTTGGCGCCTCCCGCCTTCAGCCCCAAAAACCACGCGCATGGAACGTTCAATAGGAGGGTCTAACCGTAATGACCGAGGACCAGAAACTGCTGGGCCCTCGCAAATCATCTCCGTACGTATCTCTCATTATCTTTCACATTATTCCTATAATCATAAATGTATTATTTCGCACACTCCATGACACGTGCTGTATGACCTAAATAATCAACGGTCTTCCAAATATTGTTCGCGCGTTGCGATCACGCCTAGCTCCGCCCTTTCTTCATCTTCAATTAATGTTTACTTTTCTCTCAATGGTAACGTCTCAATCAGTATTCATCTTTCTATGAATTTAATGTCGGTGAAGTATTTTAACAACAGCTGAAAATTGCACCAGAAAGGTGTTCGTGACTATAGCGACATGAACTGCAGAGTGTTTGGTTGGTAACACTAGAAACTGCATATTATAACCATACGATCAACACGCCATCCACTTGTTTTGGAGATGGTGTCGATGTTCAACGTACCAGTGGCGTAGGTAACGGTAGAGTGCACTGAATCGTTTATTATGCACTGAATACGGATACAGCGACAATGGAGTATTTATAACTCCATGCAGCGACAATACATTTTTAGTTTCAATGCAAAACAATTGCGAAGATTTTTTTTTTTTTATTATTTTCAAATACTGTTGAAGGCGGGAATAATATTGAAATTAGCTTTTCAATTGCGAAGAATGTTTGTTTTTAAAAATCATTTTTCAAATACTGTTGAGCGGGAATAATATTTGAAATTAGCTTTTTAATAACTTATATAAGTTATTTTGGTAGGCTACATCGTATACATGCTAATAAACATGTATTCAAAAAAATTATAAGACTATATTATGCACAACTAAATTTTTAAACATCAAGTTCAAGTTGTATATCATGTAACGAATAGACGTGTGGGAAGAGAATGAAATCTTTCGAATTTTGAGTTTGCAGTGTGACAGTGTCTTATAGATAGACACTGGAACAGTTACGCAAGGCGTACACTAAGACTTAGACATACCACACTCTTCTTTAAAAACTCAATTTCCATGGACGAGGGATTCCCATGCATACAAATTGATTCTTTACGGATGCTAATACTAAGTCACTTTCGTTAATCTCAGTATTTTTACCAACATCATTGAACCGTTTTGAACACCTTGAAACTTGTTAAATCTATTACGTCTAGTTTCTGTACGTTGAACTGCTGAAGCTGAAGAGTATGAAGTGTATGCAGAATAGTTGATGTCATAATGATAGGTTGAGTTGAAACACCACGTGCCCTAATTGGAAATCAAAACCGAGACTAACTATAGCTGCTACTGCAACTGCATGACGGTTGACTCAATACAGACAAACAAAACTCATCCTCCAGACAATCATGAACGAGATGCTTTGTTTTCATTTTTATTGGGACTACCGACCATGCAATAATCATCTCTGAAGTGATGCACAATGCACCGTTTGACGCGAAAGTGGTTATACATGTTGAACTTTTACATCATCATTTATGATCGTAGGTGTGGTTACAGCTGCTCTTACAGGAGAAAACTAGGAGCTATGTGGCTTGTAAAAAAAAAGTTTAAATGCACACAGACATGCTAATTATCGTGCAGTGGATTTTTATGACTCTCCCTGACTTGTTATTAATAATGTAAACGGCGTAGAATTAGTTGTTGAGTTGTGCATCAAGGTGCCAAGCTGCATCTGTGATATTGAAAGAGAAGGTGCTATAATATGGCGTTAACCCTAGAACTTCCAGTTCACTGTCACAAAAGATGTAGATCAATCGGTTATTGTAAAACAGTGACAGGCTAACGGTGCATCACTGCTAGTGAAACGAACAAAACACAGTGCACACCTGATTATAACTTTCTCCTTACTTTCTCAGCTTATTAAAAACAGTTTAACGTGTAAAGATGTGCAAGTTGTTCATTCTATATATAGATCTCATGTAATAAACACTGATGTGTATCTATTTCGTAACTATGCACTCTATATAATTTCATCGTTATGCGAGGAAGCGTAATCGCGAATACATCAACATTGATTGCTTCGTATAATATTGTAAGTTTGTAACTGTGAAGTGTTCCCCCATCCCCCACCCCTCTCTTCGATCATGGATCAATTATGCCTTAGCAATGTCACAATACCTTGTAAGTGGTAGGCAGGTACTCAGTTGACACAGACTTTGAGTGATATATTTTCATCTATTGTTTTAGTCAAATTTCTTGTGAGAGTGTTTCTTTATATATTTCTTTCAAGTGTACTAGTTTTTACAAACACGATGCAATAAGAGACGAAATGTACGTGACGAACGATTAGACAACCTAATGATATTTTTTAAAGACGTGCATTGTTGTGAATGTATACTTTTGATCACTGCCTCCTAGATGTTCGTCGTGGCTCCTCGAGGAGCCACGACGAACATCTAGGAGGCAGTGCTTTTGATCACTGCCTCCTAGATGTTCGTCGTGGCTCCTCGTTCCCTGCCTGTCCACGCGCACAGTGTTAATTGTTGTCCAAAGCGCTAGTTACCGTCCCCAAGAGCTTTCTTTGTTTTTGATGTTGTTGTCACATTAAATGTCATCTCTCATGTATTTTACTGTTGAATCCAACTAAATGAATGTTTAAGATCGTATTTGTATACGTACATCACTAATCATGGTTTGCAGAATAGTAATATACAAATTTGTCTAGTTATTATTTTGCTGGTAATTTAACAAAAGTAGATATGATAACTTGTGTTTGATAATATAGGCAAGGGCTAATCTAATAGGCATGCTATTTTTATCTATAGGGCTATGCCTCCTATTCCTAATCATATTAAAAATCAATAGGCTTAGGTAGCCTACTTGGGCCTAGTCTTGACTAGGCCACGAGCTAAACAATATTACTTTCCATCAAGCAGTGGCGCGTGATAAATGGGAGTCTGGGGGGGCCTGGGTGGCACAATTTCCTTACTTCCCTGTAGTTCATGCAAAGAAAGACCTACTTGTTTTAGTTAGATAATGGTATCCGGTATCTTACAACTTCTTGTACGCACCATTGCTTTTATGAAGAAAAATACAGCTCAACTCTGGCATGATGACATTTTAATCGTATGCAGATCGTATGTAAACAACGAAAACAAAAGAAAGCTACTGGGACGGTAACTAGCGCTGTGGGAAAAAAGTGCGAATTGTCTTCAACAATCAAAACCTGTCGCGTGGACAGGCAGGAACGAGGAGCACGACGAACATCTAGGAGGCAGTGCTTTTGATATTGAAATATCGGTAAACGAAAAGTATGGTATGTAAAATATGCTTGTTACAGAAATCACTGGCTAAAATATAGTCTACCAAATAAACAATTAATCAAGATCTTATTTATATTTCTTTCTTTCTTTTTTTCTTTGATTTATTTAGCGTCTATCCCATTCAGTTATAAAAACTAAATTACTATAAGGATAACAAACAAACAGGATAAACAAATATCGTCGCCCTAGAACAATACTGTTCTAACTACCTTCTAAAAAAGAAGAAAACTCACAACTGCCTTGCCAGAGCATATTTTTAGCAATTTTTTAAATGTCATTCTTACTATTACAAATTCTGCCACAGTCATATTTATTTTAAATTTCTGCCATAATTAATTTATTTCAAATGTTTTTTAGACCTAGCAGTAATATTATTGGGGAAAAGGAGATGGATCAGTATATGGTTCTAGGTCGACAATATATAAAGCATGTTTAATACGAATAATTAACATGCACAGGGTCATTATCATGTAAAACATTGCCATATGGCCGACCATTACGCACAGCAATCACGGCGGGGGACGTTTAGAGAATATATAAATAGAATAGAATAGTTTAAAGAATAGATAATATGAAAACATAAAACACATAGTTGATTAACTCGTCTGCATTTAAAGAATATGATAGAACTAGGAAAACGCTCAAGTCCCGCCGCGTTGTTGGATGAGCGTAATTGGTGCACTAAGTTGCCATGTGTTACGCGGATTTTTACTGTTGTTCTGTGAAAAAATCATTAACTAGGAAAACGCTTTAGTCCCGCCGCGTTGATGGATGAGCGTTTTTGTTAGTTTTTAGCTTTTGTAGGTCGACTTTTCCTTTGCAAGTGCTTTTTGAATGCATTGTAGGTGATTGTTGTCAAGTTTCTATTGTTACTTGTTTATTGTTATTATAAACCTCAAAAAACTCATATTAAAACCTTTATTTCTATGGATTCTGGCCAACTTTTTCAACTTTTTCTTTCAAAAAGCAATACATAACCATTACCTTAATGTGTATGTGAAATATGAACGTTGTTGCCCCACCCGTTTGGTCAGAATCGGCCCAAATATCACAAAAATATCGCACTAAAAATCGTAAAAAAAATCGTGAAAGTACAATATTCATGAGAAATATTTCTTCGATTGTACCCAAAAACGTAGCAGTTCTAAGTTTGAAGATTTCAAAGGTCTTCAAAAAATTTCATCGCAATTGGAGTATCGGTTTAGCCGGAATCGTGTTAACAAACACACAAAAATACAAACAGAAAAAAACAAGAAAAACGAAAAAAAATCGTAAAATTGCGATTTTCATGAGAATAATCTTTTGATTGCGCTCAAAAAGGTGACAGTTCTAAGTTCAAAAATTTCAAAGGTCTCCAGAAAATTTCATCGCAATTGGAGTATCGGTTTAGCCGGAATCGTGTTAACAAACACACAAAAAAACAAACAAAAACAAAAAAGAAAAACGAAAAAAATCGTAAAATTGCGATTTTCAAGAGAAATAATTTTTTGATCAATTTTTAGTACGATGCAGCTCTAAGTTCAGAGATTTCGAAGGTCTCCATAAAATTTCATCGCAATCGGAGTATCGGTTTAGCTGAAATCGTGTTAACAAACAGACAAAAATACAAAAAAATAAAAAAATAAAACATTCCGGATTTTTTTCTCCAGTGTAGTGAAATGGAATCTTCGCTTCGCTCGCTACGCTCGCTACGCTCATCCAAAAACAAGGCAATTATATATGGTGGTTTTATTTATAAGGATTCTAACACACAAGTACTTAAATGCCTGGTTAGTTCCTACCTAGGCAAGTCTGAGACACATTGACGAATGTAAAGTGAACTTTAGACGTGTTTTCCGCTTGTGTTCGGCGTGCGCCAGGGCTTGAACTTGACCCCACACGTGTTCATGCAATTCATTCAACGCCCAACGCACCTAAACACACATCGTGGTATTTACAGGTGTTAATTGCGGAGATTGTTAAAGAGAAGTACATACGTTGTTTTCTACTAGGAAAACGCTCAGTTGGACGCGTTGTTGAGCGAGCACCGGTACGTGCAACATGACCCGAGTACGACATTCCCATAAGGCCCACCACACAGTGTAGGCCTAACTGGATATTGACATTGTACACTATATACTATTCCAACATCTTTGCATTGTACTAATTCACGTCATGCCTTCTAAAGTGCATCTTTGTATCTTCACTGCCTCCTTCATTTTTTAACATCATTTTTCGAAATATGATTACCAATAAGTCTTTAATGTCTTGACCGATTGAGCTGAAAATTTGGAAAATAGGAGAGAATGTTGTACTTATTAACCCTGCAAAATTTCATAACGATCGGTACATTTTTTTTTTTTATATAACCAACGATCGGATTTTGTTAAAAAACTATACAGCAACCCGCCTAGGTGGTATGAACATGTGTGCAAAATTTCAGGTCGATCGGAGAAACGGTGCGACCTGCACCGAAGCAGTAACAAAAAAAAACAAAAAACAAAAAAACAGACATTCGAGCCATAAGAGTCAAGTGGAGACGCTCGCTACGCTCGCTCAATGATTGTCGTTAAAATCCACGGTCATTCGTTGTTTTTTTTTATGGATGTGGAAGGAATTCTTAGCAATGCCGGCCGTTATAGGAAACGGAAGACGTTCAAATACAACGAGAGCTATCACGATTATATATTGACGTGTGTGTGATTCAATGTTAAATCGTATTCGATGGATGTCTCAGACGTCACCCACACAAACTTCCATTCGGGAGTTCAAAGTTTCGATACGAACTTAACTTTTCCCCAAGGTCTTACCTTACTAAAAAAACTAATTTTGAAGTTGAGACCTGTAATCCCTTCAAACAATCATCACACTACAATCTATATATTCTGTAGTTATCTCCTAAATAAGACAGAAAATGTCCCTCCCTCTCCTGGTTTCTTACGAATTACTTATCTTGTTTTGACTATTTTGCATTTATTTCATACTTTGCTGTTCAAAATGATTCGCATAACTCAATTATGAACACTATCACTCATCTAAAACAGACGTTTAAACAGATGAAAGTAAAGCGCTATCACCCGTGGAGGTTTTTATCGGGCGATGCAAAGCCCCATTGAATTAACATGGAGACTTCAATGCATGTACTGGACGAGTTCCGTTCCGCGTCCCGGTGCCGCTTCCCCTTGAAGTCGCCTGTACTCGTATATTGTACCACCCCGTCCCCTTTAGTTAACATAAGGTTGAGTTGACTTTATTAAATAAAAATATTAACATAGATTAATACAAAACCGGGTTCGGCTCAGTGCTAGTTTGCGAGACTCTAATTCGTGCAGTCGTTGAATCTCGGCGAAATAGCCCTCTTATAATATCAAATAATTTTAGTCTCGTGAATATTCACCTGCTAAACTTACATGAACTCTACAACACTTATTTTTACCTGGATTACGCATTTGGATAATATCGTGTCTTGTTTAATGCCTTAACATTACTTAAAAATATAGACTCACATATCCACATACAGGGTACATTTCGTTTGCCTGTTTTAATAACAATAACCTATTTACAACTGAGTGACAATTCCATTCCCTATTCTTAATAAGGGCTATGTAGAAACTACATTTTGTTTACGTAAAAGTCGCTCTTACAAGTTTAAGGCTGGAAGAGTTATTTTGGGGACCAAGCAAATATTTACAATATGTGTATCTGTAACTATTTCATCTAATCATCTAATACATTGTATTTTTATGTCAAAATCACCGTTTTTTATTTTCGTACTAATTTAAAAACTTATTATTTATATTTATATGTTTTAATAACTGAATATAATACACGTAAAATAATAAAATGAAGGTAATGGTTCCCTTGAATTCATTGCGATATTGTAACATTGAGAAGAAATTGCACAACTTTTATCAGGATTATATTTTTTATTATAAATGTGTTTCAACCTTCAAACAGACTTTAAGTCAGGATGTCGTTAGCTAAAATCGAGCTTGAATCTTCCGTAATGGCTCTACTAGGAAAACGCTCAGTTGGACGCGTTGTTGAGCGAGCACCGGTACGTGCAACATGACCCGAGTACGACATTCCCATAAGGCCCACCACACAGTATAGGCCTAACTGTATATTGATATTGTACACTATATACTATTCCAACTAAAACTAATTGATGGTGATTATTTAGTAGAAATTGTTTTAGTAGATATGTTTATTTCACTAATAAACACCTCGTTAAATTAAAGTCACGCAACAAACAATAGATATAAATACAATAAAATAACAAACAAATACAACAAAATAACTGAGCATTATGCGAATATCTTGGCCAATCTCGAACTTCATTATAGGATGATGACTGATGAGCGTATTTCATTATTCCGGCGTTCAATTTAATTAATATGGTTGTTTTTTTGCATGATTTTGTAATGGGATGAAGATAATTCTTTCAGATAATGGTTTAAACAATTTATCTTCTTTTATAAAACTAAATTGTTTTCTCCGGAAGGAGTGAGTATTATATTTTCTACTTCATTAAACGAAATATTGAATAAGAAACAGCTGTTATTAAGTATAATCGAACAGTTTCATCATCACGAGAGGGTTAAGAAACTAAAAAATTACCATTAATTAGTATTTCCTCCGGTATTTCTACCTCAATCAGTTATTTTCTGCTAGCTTTGGAAGTATGTAAGCCATGCAGAGATACCTTTAATGACGAGAGACATTACTCTTGGCCTGCTCATAAATTCAAATATGTTCAGTTCTTATTTTCACTGGCTACCTTTCTTCTCAGATACGCATCTAACAAACAACCTGCGAGGCTAAACAAGTTTTGCACAGTTTTTTATGTAATTTTGTCGAAATGTGATGGAAAACTTATCATAAGATTATCTTCAGATAACACAGTCTGGTGAAACTGGTATTAAGAAGTCCTGCATAACATTAAATATAATTAATAAATGAATAAATTTGTCATTGAGTTATTGTTATGAATTCAAATGTGGAGGCATAGTAGTAGTTTTATGTAGTTTACCTGTGATATGACGGGACAATTCGGCATTAAACCTTTATTACCAGTGTGTCATTAATATCTCGCATTGACAGAGGACTTTCTTCATTAAAAGGGAAAATAACCCACAAAACCAATGGATGGAAAACGGGAGATGTTAAATTGGAGACAATCATGTTTCCACTTTCGATTTTAAACGAGAGTGGATGCTAGTTTTATCGGTAGAAGTAGAGGTATACACAAACCAGAATTCGGAAAACCTTCGTAATTATGCCCGCCAATGGCAATCCTGGCTATGAGGGATTTCCAAAGGTTTGCTCGGTTTAAAACTGATTGCTCTGATTGCGTCCTATTAAAATAGCCAACTGGGACATTTTTATCTCAACTATAATCTTGATCCCAGGGAAAATAATTCTCTGAGCGAGCTCTGAAATGCCAGGTAATTACAAACACTACTTTAACAACCAAACAATTTAAATAACGATACAATACATAAATTAATGTACAAAAATCAAAATTATTATCATTTCTTCCAACTTACTGCCAATTTGGCAGAGGCCAACCATGTTTTACAAATCTTAAAATTACCAAGTTTGGTTTATTATTAAGCTAATGCATATATCACAAAGAATGATAATGTTCCTTTAAAATACCCTGAGTCTACAGACTAGAATATAATGTGTTCTGTAGAAGGAACAAACCCTACCCACCCCATTCCCCCCTTCCCGCTCATCATCATTTCCTCCTACAAAATGATGTATTATATTTTATTATTATTATTATGTTGAAACATATTCCTAAAAATTATAATTCTGTTACGATAACATTGAATAATTATATATACATAAAATGTTATTCCAAGTTAGTAAGAAAATGTTTGTTGATGCTTAATGGATTTTCTAACGTTTTTGTTTAATAATTGTTTTCGCTGTGTGTTGTAATTATGCTCAACTAAGATGGCAACTTTGAAATGGGCCCCAATAAATCTTACACTATTTTACTTTCACACAAAAGTTTCTATTCCACGAACAACTTAATCATATATTTTCTAAATCGTCATCAAAACAACGTGCCATGTCTAGGGGTTTGTTGTTAAAATCTTGACGTTTTGATATAATTGCACAGTTCACTTCATCTTCAAATGCTTGGAGATGAACAATCCATGAGAAAACGATCCAGCTCTACCCTTGAACAACTGTCCACAGTCATTGACAGAACTTTCAGGCAGGAGAAGTCAGGATTTTAATAACAATCATGAGGCGTATCCCTATAGCCAAGAATTCATACAACATTCCGTGTTATTTGCCTTATTTTTACGTATAAATACTCGCAGAAAAAATATTATGTCCTATAAATCAACCATCAAATTAAAACAAAAGTGGATTTAAGTATAGATGATGAGATTATTTAAAAATAAAATAACGCTCTAATTTGAGTACTTTCAACACCCTTCCAATGGTTTAGGCTTTCTAATAGTTTATGTGTTTTTATTGTTGCTATTGAAAATGTGTTAAAAGTAATCGAAATATTGTGTTATTTTGGTTTATTTCATTATTATACTGTCCCAAAATTGTATTCAATGGACTTATGTCTTCTAAACTTCCACGCGCTCGCCTGAAGTTCCGTGGTTTCGTTCAGCGGTCCTTGATGTATGGTTGGTAAATTTGTCACAAGTCCTAAAAAATAACACTAAGTAGAAATGGTATAATCGCGTCAGCAAGTCATCGTTGGCATAAGGTGACCAGACGTGCCGGTTTGACCGGTATACAGTACCGTTTTCAGAACACTTGTACCGGTTTGCAATTTTGTGGACAAGTGTCCCGGTATTTTGTTATCTATACCGTGTATGAAAGGATAATGTTTTACTTTAAAAATACGCTCCTATGATAAATGCTTATAGTAATAACACTGATACAGTACTTCCACTTCCAAGAAGATAATTCATTTACTCTAGGGGTGTGCGAGTATTATTAATGATTTTGGTGGAGGTGCCGGGTCGCGCGCGAGTGTTTAAACGTAAAGATCGTTATATATTTTTGTAGCTACCTTACCGACCCTGATAGTAACCCCAGCCTTTTGATACAAATTTGTATTCTTTTTGAAAGTTCTGAACTTTTTTTAACACAAATAATAAAAATATGTCACTAATGCTTGTATCGACATTTTCATGTAATATCACTTACTGAATGATGTCACAGCCTAGCCCTTATAACATATTTTGTGCTTGATCATTAAAATGATCTAGAGAGAGAACATTTTAAAATCAATTAGGTGTTGCTCTGTCTTTACTTTTGGAGACTTCATATATGGGTCATTCTCAAACGTAATGACCATATTGAAAATAATGCTTGCAAGAAAAAATTATAACATAAAATTGGATGCCTCCTTTAACAATCCATTATCCAATAATTTGTTCTTACAGCCCTAAAAGGGTTTATCTAAAAAAACAAAAATGTTTTACATAGAAGCATTTTCATCAATCCAAGTGTACGAAAATGTCATGACTGTTACCGGACATAAAAGTGACAATTATTGATGTAAGAAGTTATTTATTAAATCTATATTCATGTGCACAATAGTTTTAGTTACATTATCACACAAAACTAATACATTCAATAAAATATACATTTTTATTTTAAGAGGGTATGCTGAGGCTAGAACGGAGGCGAGTTTAAGCGCGCAGCTTTCTGGATTTTTTGGGTAAACGGTTTATAATTATCATTTCCATTATGCGTATTCCTAAATTAATTCATTGATTTTGAATTAAAATTTAGTGAAATCACCAAAATTTACTCAATTTTGGTCAACTTCGTGAATTTATTCTAAGTGAACAGATTTTTTAAACTCATATTTGCATAATGGAACCCAACGTTCAAATCAATGTGAACGCGCAGGTTAATTTGGTTTTGTCGTAAGATAAACGGTTTGGTGGGAATTTCCAGAATTGTAATCCATGTTTTGGATTTCCCATTTTTTCACGTTTTGAACTTATGTCTCGCAATGGATCTTTAACGCTTATTTTGTGCAACCAATTACGGATATCAATATAAAAGCACTTTATTAACATCCATTCAAAATTTGGTAATGATATTACCAACCGTTCAGCAGAAATCATCAACACCTGTTTGCGCGCATTTGAGTTGGGCCAAGCTCAGCGTACCATCTTAATCACTTTTTATAATACCAAAATGTCAAGAATGTTACTCAAATTTCAAAACCTGGTAATTAACTTACTAATAATGGACAAATGGCAAATCAAATTTTATGAAGATCACTGTTAGCAATGAAGTATTAATATTATAAATAAGATTAAAAATGTGATTCAGTTATTTTAAACTTTAAATAAGACTTAATTTAATAATTAGCTCGGGTAACGGTGTTGACAAAAAGTAACAGTCTTGACAAAAAAGTTACTTTTCTAACAGTAATAATTTTTTTCTAAGATCATGTTGCTTGTTAGTGTACAAATCAGTCAACCTAAAGATAAAATCCATCTAATCCAACAAGTTTGTGTTGAGTTTAAAGTAAAGAGACACTACGGGTAACGGTCTTGACAAAAAGTAACATTCTTGACAATGTGATCACTGAAAATCAATAAAAACAAGTGTTTTTTACTTTTGAGTATGGCAATGAATTACAACCTCTCCCTTCAAAACACATCTACAGTTGCAGGAAATTAATGCAGTAATCCACGATGCCCTTGGTAATGTTACTTTTTGAAAGTAACATACCTGACAAGTAACGGTCATGACATTTTTATATTCACTAGGAAAACGCTTAAGTCCCGCCGCGTTGTTGGATGAGCGTAATTGGTGCATTGAGCTGCCATGTGTTATGAGGATTTTCTGTTGTTCTGTGACAAAATTATTACAAAGTCGAATAATTTTTTTAAATTAAATTAAATTAAATAAAAAATTGACTTTATTTTTTAATTTTTTTTATGAATCGTAATTTTAAAAAAGGAAAAAATCGTAAAATTGCGATTTTCATAAGAAATAATTATTCGATTGCGCTCAAATTTTACAAGAATATATAAATTCATAAAATTAAGGTTCTGTGAAAAATTCATTACAATAGGATAAAGCATGTAGGTGTTATAAGTCAAAGACTTGTTTAAAAAAAGAAAAAACATGTAAAATTTCGATTTTCATGAGAAATAATTTTTCGATTGCGCTCAAATTTCACACGAATATCTTAATTCATAAAATAAAGGTTTTGTGAAAAAATCATTAAAATCGAATTAAGCATGTAGGTGTTATAAGTCGAAGAAATATTTTAAAAATTGAAAAAATTCGTAAAATGGCGATTTTCATGAGAAATAATTTTCCGATTGCGCTAAAAAACGTGGCAGTTATAAGTTCAGAGATTTCGAAGGTCTCCATAAAATTTCATCGCAATCGGAGTATCGGTTTAGCCGGAATCGTGTTAACAAACAGACAAAAATACAGAAAGAAAAAAAAAAAAACATTCCGGATTTTTTTCTCCAGTGTAGTGAAATGGAATCTTCGCTTCGCTGGCTACGCTCATCCAATAAATAAATATCAGTACAAATGTCATGTGCATAAAAGTAGGGTTGTGTTTTCTAGGATTTGGAACTTGATTGTAATGTAATTCGATGAGCGTAGCGAGCGAAGCGAGCGAAGCGAAGATTCCATTTCACTACACTGGAGAAAAAAATCCGGAATGTTTTTTTTTTCTTTTCTTTTTTTTTTTTGTATTTTTGTGTGTTTGTTAACACGATTCCGGCTAAACCGATACTCCGATTGCGATGAAATTTTATGGAGGCCTTCGAAATCTCTGAACTTAGAACTGCCACGTTTTTGAGCGCAATCGGGAAAAATTTTTCTTATAAAAAACGCAATTTTACGATTTTTTTTCGATTTTTAAAAAAATTCTTCGACTTATAACACTTACATGCTTTATCCGATTGTTATGATTTTTTAACAGAACCTTAATTTTATGAATTAAGATATTCGTGTGAAATTTGAGCTTAATCGAAACATTATTTCTCATGAAAATCGAAATTTTACGGGTTTTCTCTTTTTTAAAACAATTCTTTGACATATAACACCTACATGCTTTATCCTATTGTAATGATTTTTTTATAGAACCTTAATTTCATGAATTAATATACTCGTGTAAAATTTGAGCGCAATTGAATAATTATTTCTTATGAAAATTGCAATTTTACGATTTTTTTCTTTTTTAAAATTACGTAAAAATTGCGATTTATTAAAAAAATTAAGTTAATTTTTAATTTAATTTAATTTAAAAAAAATCTTCGAAAAGTAATAATTTTTTCACAGAACAACAGAAAATCCGCATAACTCAATGCAGCTCAATGCACCAATTACGCTCATCCAACAACGCGGCGGGACTTAAGCGTTTTCCTAGTTAAAGTGTTTAATCAAAGATACTAGGAAAACGCTTAAGTCCCGCCGCGTTGTTGGATGAGCGTAATTGGTGCATTGAGCTGCATTGTGTTACGCGGATTTTCTGTTGTTCTGTGAAAAAATAATTACTTAGTCGAAGATTTTTTAAAAATTAAATTAAATTAAATTAAAAATTAACTTAATTTTTTTGATAAATCGTAACTTTTACGTAATTTTAAAAAAAGAAAAAAATCGTAAAATTGCAATTTTCATAAGAAATAATTATTCGATTGCCCTCAAATTTTACACGAGTATATTAATTCATAAAATTAAGGTTCTATAAAAAAAATCATTACAATAGGATAAAGCATGTAGGTGTTATATGTCAAAGAATTGTTTTAAAAAAGAAAAAAACCCGTAAAATTTCGATTTTCATGAGAAATAATTTTTCGATTACGCTCAAATTTCACACGAATATCTTAATTCATAAAATTAAGGTTCTGTTAAAAAAACATTACAATCGGATAAAGCATGTAAGTGTTATAAGTCGAAGAATTTTTTTAAAAATCGAAAAAAATCGTAAAATTGCTTTTTTTTATAAGAAAAATTTTCCCGATTGCGCTCAAAAACGTGGCAGTTCTAAGTTCAGAGATTTCGAAGGCCTCCATTAAAGTTCATCGCAATCGGAGTATCGGTTTAGCCGGAATCGTGTTAACAAACACACAAAAATACAAAAAAAAACAAAACAAAACAAAAACAAAACAAAACATTCCGGATTTTTTTCTCCAGTGTAGTGAAATGGAATCTTCGCTTCGCTCGCTTCGCTCGCTACGCTCATCCAAAAATTAAAAATTAATGATCTTAACTTGGTAACATTCATGACCAATAATTAAAATACTCGCCGTTTATTTGTTCCCTTCTCAATTTTAACAGATATCATTGCAAAATCAAACAAACTTCAATGGTGTCATATCATGGACTCTTGTTCTTGTTCTTCTTCATTGATCCACTGCCTTCTACACTTTATTTTTATTTATTTTTTACACGGTAACGGTCATGACCCAATATTATTACCACAGTGGGGACGAACACTCCTTACTAGATATTTCTTGGAAAATGTTATTATATAAAAATGTCTTAAACATCGATTACTTAATTATTATTTCTGCTTTCATTTTCACCAAGAGATTAAAATAGTATTAAGTGAAAAATCCAAACAGCTTACTGAAACACTTCTGGTTTTGTGGATAGGGACATAGGTTTTAGCACATTTTGCATTACGTAATAGTGAATTAAAGACCGGCCTTACAAGATAGAAGTGCAAAAATTCATGGAGCTAATAAAAACTATAAGTATTCTGAAAATGTACAACCAAAATTTATGCAAATCAATATGTTGATCTAAAAAAAATAATATTAAGGTGGGACAGCACAAGGGTCATTTTATTTGAGAATGACCCATATACTAACATCAATAAATTAAATTAATATTGTACAAATAATAAATATAGTCAAAGAGTAATAGCGTTGAGTGACTAATATATATTAGTCACTCAACGGTAATAGTGACATAATAAAAAAAGTATACCCAGACTCGAATTGGACTCGCAACTCGAGTTATTTTAAGTACTCGGACTCTACTCGAACTCAAAAATCTGGACTCGCACACCACTAATTTTCTCAGTCATTATTTGCATTGATTTTGATTATAGATAATCATCATACTACTGAACTACGTTTTTAATGATTATATTTCTACAGTAATTATTTTGTTGTAATTTTCAATTAACTTTATTCTTATTGATTAGGCCTTCATTAGTATGATGCCCTCATCAAGACATTATTATCTGCTGAATGTTTGTATTTTATTTTGGACTATCATTTTTGAACCACTAGATCAAGATTTTATGACTACAAAAATGTACACAGTTCACCCATATTTAATTGATATCTTTATGTCAGAAAGATGTTTTCTGGTCTTTTGACCCAAATATATCTATAAAAAATCCCTCCGGCAGCTGGGAGCTCTGCCCCAGACCCCGAAAAGGTCCGTAGGGTAAATATGCTTACACTAATTATTTGTCCCGGTTTGTAACTTTCAAAATATGGTCACCTTACGTTAGCACTTTAATCAATCACAGATGTAGGCTAATTACGTTGATTTTATTAACAACATTTACAAGATCCGTATTCGCTAATGACAGTGTCTATATTCCTATCTTTATTCATTACTAAACCAAACGTTACGTGTGATTTCGGTTTAATTACAGTTACAGGCGTAATGTGACTTGCGTAGCGTTGCACCCGATCAAGACTCGACTTGGCACTACACCATGTAGAGGGCGACACCTCATAGCTTCCAGGTGCAATCTCACATGAAACTTTCTGTTAGTTCCTTCAATTGTCTGAAGATAGCAGCAGCTAGCTAACTAGTCGTGTGAGAACCTGGCGGGTATTGTTTTAACTATTGGACGCCGGCGCCAGGCACTCCTACCCCAGTGCCTGAGATTCAACACTCGTGTTATTCGTAAACACCACATTCAACATTAGTGGTTCCGAGGAAAACGTTGGATTAAACTAGTCGGAATTGCCGTTGGCTGGAACAATCTTCGTGAGTTCGCGAGATAGCGCAAAGCAACCTCTACATTGAGGTCAACTTCAAAAGCTTCTTCTATATTAGGTTTGCTCTAGCCAGTCTGTCATTCTTCTTAACTGGTTACCGTGATTAAAGTTATTAACGCAATACATCCTTTTTAAAAACATAACTGAGAAGTCAAAATTAATTTTAAACTTTAATTAACATTACTAGTAACAATATAATAATTATAATTATTTCATCATATTTTCGCGGAAAAGAGGAAGCGACCTTCTTTAAACTATATATTCGAGGCCAAAAGACTTATTCAGAAATTTTAATAGATTAATTTAGATGTGTGGTATAGATTTTCCCATAATTAATAATGCGTACGATTGTACTGTGCAATTAAATTACCTGCTTACAAGGTTTGAAATCCCACTTTATCAACGCAATAATATTTTTAGTTTCAGCTACCGAAAGCTTCCGTTACTCGGGACTCGAACCCGTTCACAGATTATGCGGTTCTTCCATAGCTTTCTGGGCCTCATCATCAACAACATTGTTTGGGGTCCGTGCAGAATGACCTATACATTCTGAATTTCTGATTGAATTCAGTAAGATCGAAAGTGAAAAGGAGAGGCCACGATCTGTGATTACTCTAGATATAGATACATTAATTGTTGTCACGAGTCACGGCTGTGATATCCAGGAACAGATTGAACGCACGAACAAGACCACTCAAAGATGAGTTGGGCGTAGTACAAGCTCTGAAAACTGGCGCTCAATAATGCGCTGGACATGAATGAGGTATTGACGTAGCTGTGATTTCAATCTTCCTAAAAAATGTCTAAACAATATCATCCGACAGTGGTGAGTCCGATGACTCAGCTGGCAATCCTGACTGAAAGTTTTCCCTAATGTTTTCTTCATTCGCTAATGCAAATGCAAATTATTTAGTCCTCTTAGATTGCCACGGACAATCCCTGCACAATTATCCAAATTTCAAAATACCTTGACCAAGACCAAGACCTGAAGAGGGGCACGCATTGCACCTTGGGCAGGTTTTCCGAGGTTTATTTTAAAATTAAGCATAATTCAATTTATATATTTTTTCAGAAGCTTTCTATATTAATTTTCCGAAGAAGCAACTCATCCAATAATAATTATATTTGTATGCAAGGTGTTTGGAAGAATTAATCTACTGTGTTTTTAATAATTTATTTTAACGAAACTGCCCTATAAGCATCACTTTCCCGTCCCGTCTGTGGGTGTGTCACGTCTGACGATAAAAACCGAACTCGACCTCTGATTGACATTAGCTCTTCAACAAGAACGATACAGAATGTTTTGAGCCAGCGGTATAGCCGAGGTCGTTTAACCGGTTCCCACTCATCACCGTAGTTAAGCAGCCTTCTGGCGTGGTCAGGGGTAGTGTGGGTGACCGCTCTTCCCTGTAACTCACGTATACCGCTGGTAAGAGCAGATGGAGGGTTCGAGAGCTAGTGTAACGGCTTCGTTCTCCTCGAGGTCTGCTCGGCAGTCCGGGTAAGTGGAGGAACGTATGTAACTGTCAAGGTTACACCGTCCTTTCGGACTTTTTTCGAATGGAGTAGGCTACGTGCCGGTACCTAGGCCGGTACCGAGTTTCCCCTCCTCCCTTCTGTTCATACTTCATCCTCATCTATCACCACTCATCTTCTCGAATAGCCATAAGTGCATTTATATGAGACGTAAAGCAATATCCAATCAATCAATCCAATCAGAATGTTTTGGTGACTCTTTGGGGTCACGGAGGTGGAGCTAGCATTTTTAATGCGCACTTTCCTGTACCCGGCACCTCCACCAAAGATATAAAATTCAACGCCTCGCACCTGCACAAGAATCACCACAACTTATTATGCACCCACATAAAAGCTGTGCTCATGTGGGCATTCCACTTTCTTATCCGTAGACAATGTATTGCACGTAATGTATACTATTAAGAATTTAAATAAAACCATGTACAGAAATTGAATTGAATTGAATATAATAGGATATAAAAGGGACAAGGAAGAGACAAATAACCTCACACAACCTTCATTATAGTGCAATCCGCGGATGTCTCATGCAGTTTGAGCGCAGGTCCCATGCGTACGACTCCGAGAGGGACGTGGGTCGAATCCCGCATATGGGATGGATTTTATTCTCAATCATCGTCGTCTATCTCTTTTCACCACTTATCTTATCGTATAGGACAATTGTATTGACATAGTAGTAGTTTTTAGCAATGATATAACTTTCTTTATTATAATGCATCAACGTAAAGTTATAAAAAACAGACTTGGCAAAGCACAACACTGCTTACAGATACGTTTTTCTTTTATAAAGAAAAGAAAAAGCCTTTTACCGGAAGTAAGTGTAATTACTTATGATTACGTTCGACATGAAATACAAAAATAAATTAAATAAATATATGTATGAAGTGAACTTGCATCAATGTGAATGTGATAAGCTAGACCATTATGTATATCTCTAAATACAGTGTAGGGCTACATTATGGTCGTGTGTGCTTTTATAGCAAAATTATGAAAGGTCTATAGCTTCCACCTGTACATCACGCAACAAGTGCATGCCTGCGGGGTTTCCTGCTTGATTGTGACTCAACGTTGGATGCAAATCAGCCTACCCACGATGCTAATTCTCGCTGGGCGGACGATATGCAATGAGGAAACAAATACAAACTGGAGAACAATAAACAGCCGTTGAAGGCGCTCTTTGCTTGACCGTCTTACGAGTCAGCTAGATTAGACTACTTTCCTTCTCAGCTGGTCAATGTCCTAATCGAAAAAAGGAAGACATCTTAAATGATGGCGGTGGCTTTCACTTGTTTAGAGAAAGGTGTTTGCTGCTGTCATCAGCCAGAACATGTTTTAAATGACCAATTTAAGCTCCCGTATTATAATTAACCAAATCAAATGTCAAGGCTGCGTGCTTCTGTTTCGGACAACAATCACTTTTTGGATTTTATTGTTTTAGTTCTAAACTAACTTGTTTTTAGTGTCGTTACCATCAGGATGTTCGTATTTTTTTGTAATATTATGATCGAATGCAATCATGTTTACGATATACTATATAAGCATAACTAGTATTCAAAGAATCCGACGTTGTACTAATATGATAAATACCCGGTACCCCAATATGTTATATAAGTAGTGAGTACATGTAGTAACAAATCGAGTATAAATAGCAGGTTCGATCCCAGCTACCGGCAATCCTCAAAGAAGGGCTTTTTTAAGATTTGTATCAGGCGTAGGCATGTGAATATTGAAATTTTGACATTTTCATCCCTACTATCTAAATACCCTCATTTCCAAGCTAGTCACCTGACATAAGTTACACACACATGTTACACTGAAATATACAATGCAGAGAGCATTCCTTCTGCGAAACCCAGTTTAGGACTTAACACTAAAAAATCGTGCCAGCATAAAGTATTATCTTCTCTTCAAGGGCGTAATCGCAATCGTCATCGTCGTCTGAATCAGAATGCACATAAATTTAGTCTATAATTTGGTTGGGATGGGGGTGGGGGTGAAACGAGGGCTAGACAGCGTGTGAAATCCATCACTTCCACTGCATATGATGCACATTTTAATGCTAAGGACATTTGATTCAGTAACTTACATAAATGATAAAGTTGTTTTTATATTACTCATGTTTTAGCTATGCTATTATGAGATTGTGTTTAATTTGGGATGATGGGGATAGGAGCGAGGGGGATTATTCGTTGGAGGGGGGAGGGGCTGAGTGTGGATGGTTAATTTGCTTATTGGAGACTTAGGAATGGATATAATAAAAAAATATAGAAACCAAAATTAGGTTACGTTTGTCATTTATTGCAGCAAAATTTTACCAGAGACGTGAAAAATGTTAACAATATGATCGCGGGTGTCTACTGTATTTTGGTTCTCGCAACAGGTAGAATATATTTGTGTATGATGGAATTCCAATTTAATAAACATATAAATCTTGCCATTTTACGTTTTCTCACCTCTATTTATATTTGTTTCTTCACCTCTTCATTTCTTCACCTCTTCATTAGCCTATGTTTGTATAATTAAGAAAGTAATAGTAGTGTTTACTTTTATTTTTATTTATATTCTATATAGTACTGCGTTGTACTGCATTGCATTGCATTTAATTGTATTGTATTGTAGTTTGCTGTTCACGATAAAAATCGAACAAGGCGACCGATTGATACTAGGGTTTTTCTTAGCATTGCCTTTCAACAAGGATGATACAGAATGTTTTTGGTGACCCTTTGGGTACCGATGAATTGGCTAGGCCCCATAAAATTTAAAAATTCATGACCAGGCACTTCTATCATTACTTAATACGAAAACATTCCACGAACATTTTTAATGGTGGGCTAACCCGGCACCTCCACCAAACAGATCAGAACGCGCGGTGAATTTTGTTATTTTTGTATTCTTCTTCGACGATATGTTCTCCGCTATTATTGTACTTTCACTTGTGGTGAAGTTATGGACAGTTTGTGTAGTTTGACTCACTCACGTGCTCGCCATCCGCCTTCCTTGCTAATAAAATAAAAAAGTTCCTCAAGACCCACTCTTTCTTTGCAAGAAACACAATTGTTCGTAAAGCACATGGCTGTATCGTCTGGTAAATGCAATTCGAAAGGCATTACCAATTTGTTTCCTAATAATACAATCGAATGAATACTATTTGATAATCGATAGTGAAGCCTATAATAAGTGTTCGGTCAGTAATTATACAGTATGATTCCCAATAGTGTATGTTAGGTACATATTAACATTGGTACGGTTTTGACTTGGGCGTGTAAAATAATCATTACAATGCATACCCGATTGTTCGTGCGCAATGATAATATTTCAATTGCCAGCGAACTAGGAGGAACTCTCAGGACAACCACGTTAGTAGTATCATAAATTATTCTGAACAGGCATACATACGTTGTCCGTGAAGGTTGCCGTGTCGTCCGAGAGGTACCACCACTAACATTAGTTGTGAAAGCAATACGCCAACGATGATTTACTTAAATACAACGATTAATTTAAGACAACGTAAGTCACTTAAAGACACTTATCCGATAGAAGCTATTTAATTAATTGCTGAAGAGTAAAAATTTACGTATATTTAACGAAATTCGTTTACAAAAGTTGAATTTCGTCTTTGTTTGTATTTACATTTTACAGCATTTCCGATGGTAACCTTGACTTTTTTAAGAGACATTGATTTTTATAGGCGTATTAATTCAAGTTTTTATTATTGACGTGTACCATTCAAATTGATTACATAATATATGTACTTCTTTGGATATAGTTTTTAATTGAACGCATGTTCTGCGATAATTATGTTTAACTTCAACTATTTCGTTTTGTATTTAGTCAACTGTTTTTAAAACGTTGTGAGGGTGTCGAAATCTTAGCCACGTGGGCGAATAGTGTTAATTATAAAATTTTACCATATCTTCAAGGGCAGGCGCTATGTTATTAACGCCCAATATAGATTATATAAAGCTATCACTTGCAATTGCATAATTCAGAATGTGATGATTTACACGTAGTTTATATTTTAAAATAAACTTTATTGCTTTTGCAAAATTCAGAATGTTATGATTTACAGGTAGTTTATATTTTGAAATAAAATTTTAAATGTTTGTGTCAGACTTGGATACAAAGTGATACTCCAGCTTTGTAAATATACGAAAATTTAATTATACGCTCGAAAGAGAACCAAATTACTTAATTTAATTTATTTAACTATACAAAATTGTGTACCTACATATTTTCTTATCAAAATCAGTGGTATGATTTCCTCACAAAAAATCCTTGTTCATTGACAAAGACAAATAATATATTAGATGTTAGGTGTGTTATGCAAGCAGTTTTTTTTTTTTTTTTTTTTTGGTGGCTGTAACTATTCGCATACGGTTTTGTCTTCATTATTGCATATTCCTAATTGTTCCGATTCCGGAAAAAAAAAAATGATTGTTAAATATTAACACATTTCTTTTGCAATGTTACTTTAATTAAAACGTTTCTGAGACGCTTTACTCAAGATGTGTTACAATGTGTGGCTCGTGACGACCTTCACGTTATTTTTTTTTTATAGAATCGCAGCTTGCTCAGGTAATCCCCCAATAGTGACTAGGATCAAAAATTACCCGGCAAAGTATTTTTGGTCCCAAATTTATTTGGTCACTACAATATTTTCATAGTATGAAGAAGCCATAGAATGTAATTTGCCATAATTAACATGGGCCAAGTTGGAAACGAAATTCATGTACTCATCGATTTAGAAAAAATGAAAATATATTGCACATGACACAATAAATACACCAGTATACATAACACTTTTATTTACAAATCACACAACTTCATACATATTTAAACTCAGTGAGAACTGACATGATTATATTTAAAAAATCAAATACTTTACATATACATATAGTTGATATTGATATTAGGAACACGACAGTGAGGTTCGAAATAACACAAAAAGTACAAGAGGATAAGTGGATAGTGTAATACATTAAAAGAACTTAAACTCTTCGTCACAGTCGATAGCCACGGTCAGACTTAAAAAACATCTACAAACCGCGGGCTTCACGTTGTTTAAGCATACAAGAACAAGGTTCGGGATAACTAATTCATTTTTTTGTACTTTTTGTTTTCTTTGCTACTGCTATTCATCGTGCAGTCTTTTTAGCATGGCTCTGCCAAACTCTCTCTATTTATATATTGCTCTCTCTTGTTCTCTTTCTCTCTCGGCTAACATTATTATACATTAATTGATGTGGTCAAATCCCTCGAAATTTTCGGGTATTACGTTCGCCATCAGAATTATTATTGTCCACGTAATTTCTTGTGGCCACATCATTTGCTGTATGGTTTTCACTATTACCGAAATGACGTAAGCTCCTGTTGGCATAATTCAGCCCATTGACTGGACGATTACCATTAAAAGGTATCCTAGAGCCAAAACTCAAATTCAAATTACCTGGTCCACTCGGTGTATAATTTTCTCTTTCATAACCGTTTTGTTCCCCGTAATCTCTTACCTTGCCGGTATTACGTGACTTTCTATCACTGTGCACACCATTCATGGACCTAACATTTTGACGCTTATTCCACTGCCTATCCGAACTTTCGCGGGTGCCAAAGTTACCGTTGTTGGGTATTTTATAATTTTCCACAAAACGAACAGCTTCTTCATGAATATTTGCTATAATATCTTTTTCATTGCTCCCGTTGTCTGGCAGAACAACTTTGTAGCCGCCATTCTTTAGTCGTCTTCTTTTAACAGTTCCTTTAATATTGTTTTTGTCACCAGACGCTTCCTGCGCAGGTTTCGTTTCATGCTGGCCTTTGTTGTCTACGCTAAAGGCTGAATTAATATGTTTTATACTCGACATGCTGTATGCATTGTTGCCATGGTTTATACTGCTGGTCACACTGAATACATTATTGCCATTATTTTCAACGACAGGTTCGCTATAAGCGTTATTAATATTACTCCCACTGTGAACTAAATTATTGGTATTATTGCTATCACTGCCAGCCAATCCATTTACGTTATTTATAAATTTGGTACTGGCATCTTGAAACCTATGGTTAGGCACTGCATGGGCGGCATTGGAATGCTTCCCTCCGCTGCTACTGGAGAAACTATCATAGGCTGCATTGTTGCCACTGTTGTCGTTGCTGACAATGGCTTGGTTTCCGCTCGTCACGCTGAAGCCACTCGAGTTCCTGTAGGTGTCAGCTCCAGGTAGTCTGTAGGCAACCTCCCCGCTGTAGCTCACGGAGTGACCGAACACCCCACTCGGGGGAGGGTTGTTAGCTATCACTGGGGCAATAGGACCTCTGTACACATTGGTGCCTTGATTAGCACTACTCGGTACGTTATAGGCAATGTTGTTACCGTTGCTTGCACTATTCGGTACGCTATACACAATGTTGTTTCCATTGTTTATACTATTTGGTACGCTATACACTATGTTGTTACCATTGTTTACATTATTCGGTACGCTATACACAATATTATTACCATTATTTGGGTTATTTGGTACGCTGTATGCAATACTATTACCATTGTTTACAACGGTAGGTATTCTAAACGCATTGTTTACATTGTTAGGTACGCTGTATACAATGTTGTTAGCATTGTTTACAGTATTTGGTAAGGTGTGTGCATTGTGGCTTGCACTAGTTGGTACGCTGAATGCAATGTTGTTACCCTGGCTTGTACTAATTGGTACGCTGATTGCAATGTTGTTACCATGACTAGCACTATTTGGTACGCTGTATGCAATGTTGTTACCATGACTTGCACTAGTTGGTACGCTGTATGCAATGTTGTTACCATGACTTGCGCTAGTTGGTACGGCGTAAACAATGTTGTTTGCAGGACCAGCGCTGACGGGTACATTGTAAAGAGCATTCCCCTGGCTTCCGCCCTTGAAGATGTTGTTTCCGTTGCTTACACTATTCGGAACGCTGTGAATGTTGATGGGAGCGCCATGCCCACTGTTTGGCACTCTGAACGCATTGTTGTTTCCTTGGTTTGGGCCACTGGGGGCGTTATACGCAGGGTTTGCTACATTTCTACTATACGGTACGTTGTAGACAACTTTCCCCTGGTTTGACTGTTTATTGCCTCTAAACACACTGTTTCCCCCTTGGCTTCCACTATTTGAAACGCTATATGCATTGTTGACCCTAATGGGTATTCTGTAGTTAACACTCCCCTGGCTTCCGCGATTTGGCACGTTAAAACCACTGTTTCCAAAACTTGGGCTTGTTGATAAGCTGTGGATATTATTTTTTTGATGATTCACTTTGTTAGGCAAAGTGTAGATGGTCGTCTTTCCTCCGTTTATATTTACTGGTGAATTGTAAATCCCATTACCATTGTTTGGTCTAGTTGGCACGTTGTATACAACATTCCCTTGGTTTGAACTTATTTGTGGACCGTAAACAACATTCCCTTGGCTTGGACTTATTGTGGGACCGTATAAGACATTCCCTTGGTTTGGACTTATTGTGGGACCGTATACAACATGCCCTTGGTTTGGACTTATTGTGGGACCGTATACAACATGCCCTTGAGTTTGACTTATTGAAGGGTTTTGGACAGCGTTCCCACGGTTTGGTATGCTAAAGACAGCATTAGCTTTATTCGCAGTATTAGGTTGCCTGTACTGGACGTTGGTTACAAATTGTGCTTTACTCGGTACACTGTGCACGCCTCTGTTAGCATTGTTGTTGATACCAATGTTTGGAGCTACATTTGCCCCGTTTACGTTGACAAGTCCCTTGTAGATTTGGCTGTTTTGGATAATTTCATTGAATGCACTTAGTTCCTGGATAGGTGATGTGAACCTGCCACTGTTGGACCCACCACTGGCTGGAGGTCCACGGCCTACGCCGGTTGTCAACGGTAAGCCACGATGCTCGGGACGGTCAGCATATTGTGGCTTAGTAGTACTGGAATCGTAGCTCACTGATGTTATAAAACTGTTGCCGTTCCCTCTGTAGCTGCTCTGTCCGTTGTTTTGAGCGGGGTTTGAGACGAACTGACCGTGTTCGCTGGAAATATCGGAGGAAGAAGTGTTCGAGGCTGATCTGTAATCATTTTGGTGACCATAACCGCTTGAAGGGGTTTGAATTGGCACACTATTTGCTCCACTTCTAACATAATAGTTATTGGACGCATCATTGCTTCTTAAATTTCTATTGTTGTTATCATTAGTGTTTGCATGAGTGAGAAGAGCCCCAATGTTTGTACTGGATGGACTCCCATGTGCGTCGTTAGCACCCCCTCCATCTATTTGGGGATTCGCATAATTTTGTAAGTTTCCAGCATTTACAAAGGGACTATTAGTAGTCACTTCAAAACTACTACCAACAAGTCCATAGGTTTCTGCACTTATTGAATTGTAACCACTAACGCCATTGACAAAATTTCCGTTTGCATTGCCTGCAGAAGTATGTCCACTAGTAGGCGCAACGTTACTTACAACTGGGTTATTACTTAGAGCATAATTCGCACCAGTACCAACTGTGTTGTAGTACTGGTTCCCGTTGGAGTCGTAGTAAACACTACCCGATGGGCCACTTGGGCCGCTGACGCCGCCATAGTTGGTAGGTGCGGGTGATGTACCACTCACAGGATGTTTGCCACCACTCGTTATATCGTAAGGTCCGCCATTAACCCCGTTGACGATGACATTAGGCCTTATCTTAGCAAGCGTGTATTTTGTATCAACTATGTGTTTCGTAGCACCATTTAAAGTGCCAGTTGGGCCATAGTAACCGGTATGTGCTACAGCACTGCCTACAGTTACAATATGGGTTCCTACTTCATTGTTCTCGCAGTTCGCGATAGTTCCATGTGCCCCAACGCCTCCATAATTACTATTAACTAGATTATTTGGCTGGATATTGTTTATGTCTTTTGGACTCGTTGAATAACTGCTCGAACTTGCTGCGTAACCTTGATGGTAAGCATTAATCTGATCATTGACAACGGGTCCGTAAACAGGTGTGACATGACCAGCAGTAGCCTGATAATTGTTCACATTATTGCCATGAAATTGTGGTATGTTCTGGCCAACACCACTTCCATAATTATTATCACTTCCTCCATGTGCGTTCAATGGATTTATATCATTGCTCAAATGGTTGGACCCTTCATTGTGGCTAACAGCAGTCAATGAATTATGCACTGGCACAATATAGGATGAGCCTATGTTATTAGCATTGTTTATACTATATGAATTACCATAGTTTCCTAAACTTGCTTCGTGTTCGGGCTCATAACATGGATGATAGCTGTCGACTTTGATTCTAAGTGCTTGAAATCTCTTGCATGCAATGTTGTTTGCATTTTTAATGTGAGTTGCTTGGTAGCTGTTAGCACCACCATAGTTTCCATTGGTTGACACATGCGGTCTAATGTTAGAAAGACCATTGTAACCATTCACGTTTTGACCAGCATGGTGATTATTTGAAACAAAATTGTTAACAGCTGGACTGTAAACATTACTATTGACTCCATAGCTCGAGGGTTTGCCGTATTGTGACCCACCATTACCGTAGTTTGAAGTCAGTGCTCCGTAGTTAGCCCCGATGCCCAGATTGTTATTGGTAATACTTCCACCGTAATAATTTGCAGCGCTCTCGAAGTTTGGATTATTAGCGGGACTCGTTCCATACCCGTTCAATCCTTCTGGTAAATGTATATTGTTTGTATTCCCATGGATTCCCACATTGACTAATGATGGACGAGTTTGATCTCTCCATGCCCAGGGTATTTCGACACTGGACGTCAAAGAGTTGGCATTGTTATGATAGCCACCAATGTTCGACCCAGTCAATCCCCCAACGTTTCCAATACTTTGAACTTGCGTGTGGGGAGAGGCGTACGGCAATCCTTCTTGAAGACCATTTCCCGTAGCACCCGTAAAAGCGTTTCCTTCTATACCTTCTTGGGTTGAATATCCCAAACTTGGTTGTGAACTAACTTGATGTAAGTTGTTTTGTACCTGAGGTTGACTAGCATGATTTTGGGGCCAATTTTCTCCGTTCATTGGCCACCACAACGAATTGTCATTCTGTTCGGACACTGGTACCCAATCCTCACTTGCGATCTGTGGTCCGCCTGAGAGTTCATTTTCTTGCCACGCGGGGTTGACTCCAGCCGAAGAAGGTCCTCCCTGCCCAACTTCTTGCCAAGCATTAGCGTTGTTACCTATTTGACCCTGCTGAGTAAACCCAGAGTACTGACCATCCAAGACAGCAGCGCCTAATCCATTACCAGATACCCCACCATAGTTCCCATTAAACTTTCCTTCTGTTGCTCCAAGTCCTGACTGCAAATTGGCTCCCTCGTCGTAAAATCCACCGTTATTTCCTGAGCCAGAATGATCTTCACTATTAGTAAACAGCTGTGGTCCGAGACTGGACACTCCGTTACCTCCCACTGCAGACGAACCACCATGATGGAAGCTGCTTCCTAGTTCTTGGTGTCCACCAGAGAAGAACCCACCAGAATCTCCAGTTCCTGGCGATCCGAACTGACCGCCATCCAAGCTACCACCATGAGCTGTATTATCCCCTAGTGCATTCAAAGGGGGAAACTCATTGTGATTATCGTGATTACTTACATCTAAATCAAGTAAGTTTATTTCACTTTCCACCCATCCATTATTTCCTCCATGCGGACTATTACCGTGAAGTTTGACTGGAGGCCACTTATTATTACTACTACTACTGGAGATACTGTGGTGATGTGGACCCGAGTTTGACCAACCGATTGGCTTTATTTCCGTCGGGTACACTTCGGAACTAAGGAGCGTCTTAAGGGGGTTTCTCCCCCCTGAATGTGCTCCACCATGTCCGAAACTCTTGAGTCCATGGCCGCCACTGGTGGTGGTGTAACCATGGTGTTTCTCCTTGATGTAGACGACCTTAGGATGAAAGTGCTTGATGTATGTTACTTCCTCGGGAATGTGGATGATGACTTTTTTTCTGAAACATAATTAGATGACATTGTTATTTTGAAATGAATTAATGAATTCGTATTTAGAGTCTACCCACTCAGCCACATAAAACTTATTTTTAAATAGGGACTTTACTTTGAGTACAGATCAAGCCAAACTTTTCGGCCTCGACGCCATCGACGTGTGGACACTGGCCAACCAGAGACCGGTAATTTAAATAAGAAACACCGACCAAAGTAGCTGGGCACTATACACCCGCTGGAGACGCCAGAATTTACATTGTATGCTTCGTTGCTAAATCGTCTCTAAAGTCACCGTTTACACATAACCAAACCAAAAATAACTTATGTATTTTATTTCAATTTTAGAATTAACAAACATTCTGCGAAAAAATAGTGTACTTTATAAATAGTTTGTATTTGTCATTTTAAATATTGGTATCTAAAATATGTGTACATATTCATGGCAGGAATTGTTACAACAATCGAATGTCAAACTCAGTGGTTAATTTGTAATGGAGCGCGGGTACACGCAGTGTACCCACCTATTTTTCTGGGTATACGCAGTATACCCACCTTTTTTCATGAATTATTAGGTATGCAACACTCACATTTTGGCTAATATATATAAAAAACGAAAATAATTTATATTAATATTTTACACCCACATGCTCATATTTCAAATTTACTTGAATACATTTATAACTGTAAATAAACTTAGTACACTCAGCCCTCACTTTTGAAGAGTAATGACCAACAATTTCGACAATTTCCCATTATTGTTGGACGTGATCACGAACGTAATGATATGCATATTCAATGGTTGTGACATGGAATCTCGTCACTACTCCAATTCTTTTTTTTTAAATAGTTTTATAGTTATTACTGTACAAAAAAACATTAATTTGGTATTGCATTCAGCCCACTTATTTTTTCTAGAACGCACCAAACACACTCTAAAAACCTGATTTTCAAAATTTTCGCCTGCGGCGCTGTAGTTGGGGGGCGAGTCCCCCAAACCCCCCGTACTGGTCCCCTTCAAATAATTCTCCCGATTTTTAGCGTGTACCCACCTTTTCCCTTACAAATTAACCACTGGTCAAACTGAAAAAAGGATAATGGTTATAGTAAAGATTTTGTATACGGCAAGATCGTATGAATAATTATATGTGCGTGCGTGAATTACTACGATTCAATCGTAAACTTGCAACAAATGAATTAATTAGATGGAAAAGATCATAACATAAGTAAATTGTACGAGATAAAAATACTCAACGTCGACAATATGTTGTGCAAAATATAATAAATTGATTTTAAACTAATCAGCTACTGATTTTTACATTTGCCTTACACGTAATAGTATACCTCTATAAAATTGATTTCTAACGAATAAAAAAGAAAACAATAGTAAAACTCAATGTAATTTCATTTAAAAAGCACATGACACACGAGGCTAAAGGTTAAAACTAGATAACACCATTTACATTTACAAAATAAATGTATTCAGACCATTGCTGAATACCTTGCCTACTTGAGCTTTACGTGTCTATAACAACGTTACCTCAGCTTATTGTCTACGTTTCTTTATCGGTGAAATCAAACCGCAACACTAAATCTTTAAACGCTGATACTTACTCTTGAGACGTCATGAAACCATATCCGGTTGATACGAGCGCCAAGAAAAGTAAACCAACGAGAACCTGTGTAGAAGAAACACTTGTTAAAATAACGACTGGGTGGATATGGTAATGTTTTTGGTAATGTTTCGTGAATACTTCAATTGGGCTTGTACTTTGTACTATACTAGTTTATAAGTCATCGCTGCATATTAATCACATTAACACTTTGGAACCATACTACAAAAATGAACACATTTATTGTCCATCGAAGCGAATTGCATACTGTGTTAACGTTCGGTGCCTCAAACTATTTTATGCGTTTAATGATTGTGCATTTCACAGTTTTTTTAAATTTTTATTAAAAACAATGCTTAAATTTTATTCAGCAAATAATTTCCTTTTAATATATTGCTATAAATTTTCTTGCAACAAAATATTTATATTATCGATAAATCGAAATTAAATTTATCAAGCACGAGTACGGGAGTTCCCAACGTAGTGGGCGAAACTACGAAATCAACAGATCGACGAATAATAGCACAAAAATAAAATAATTAGCTACACGGCGATCTTTTGGTGGAGGTGCCGGGTCATGAATTTCGAAACTTTCCGGGAGGCTGCTGGTGACTTCCCCCTAACTCCCCAGGGTCATCCTTGTTCAAAGAAACTACAAACAAAAAACTGAAAAAAATCGCTCGTTTTATTCTGAAGCCGTATTCGGATTTTATCGTGAGACGTAAAACATGCACGGACAGACTAGTGGTGCTTATGTGGTAGCTTTGCTCCCTTTTATAAAATGTAACATAAATATGTATTAATATTGTTGATTCACTATTGATTTTTTTTAATAGTTATATCAATTCAGTTACTGGCCCAATGTCTACATTTCAAAACCGATAACCAACATATGTATTTTCTTACGTTTTGTCATGTCACGAGACGCTCTGGAAATGTGATTTGACATAATCTTGCACATAAATAAATAAAATGATGGAAGCTAACAAAATCGTTATAAATGAAACACAATTATTGCGAGTTTGACCAATCTTAATTTTATATTAAAAATTTCTAAATTATTTTTGGATGAGCGAAGCGAAGACTTCAATTTCACTGACCCCCAAAAAATTTAGCTCGGGTGTTTTTTGTTTAATTTTTTCTGTTTGTTAACTCTCTACCAGGCAAACGGCATATCCGATCTTGATAAAAATTGGAGGGGACATTCGAAATCTCTGAACTTAGAGGTGTATTGTTTTTGGGTACAATCGAAGAAATATTTCTCATGAAATATCGTACTTTTACGATTTTTTTCGATATTTAGTGCGATATTTTCGTGACATTTGGGCCGATTCTGACCAAACGGGTGGGGCTACAACGTTATACTTGACATAGACATTAAGGTTATGGTAATGTAGTACCTTTTGAAAGAAAAAGTAGAAAAAGTTAGCCAGAATCCATATAAATAAGGGTTTTAATATGATTTTTTTTAGGTTTATAAAACAATTAACAAGTAACAATAGAAACTTGACAACAATCACCTACAATGCATTCAAAAAGCACTTACAAAGGAAAAGTGGTCCTACGCAAACTAAAAGCTTACAAAAAAGCTCATCCATCAACGCGGCGGGACTTAAGCGTTTTCCTAGTGTAAATAAAAACACCTTGTAGATAACCGTCTGCAGTTTGTAATTTCCCTCTCACTTCAATGGAAATTTGTTTTTGAAGAATGCAGTTTGCACCCAGTAATAAAAACCATCATTACATTTCACTGAGAGTAGAAAACGAAATGTGGTTCACCCATTTAAAAATAATTTACAATCAGCCGTTGTCATTCGTCCGGTTTGTGATTACCGACCCACCGGTCCAGTTTCAGAACGAAATGAAGATAAATGTCCACTAGCAAGTTCGTCATAAGAGAAATTCCAACTTCAAATTTCTTTGACACTGAATGAAATGTCAATTCATGAAGCCTGGCTGAATGTTTGTGCCAACCATTGCAACGAGATCGAATTAATCCAGACTCGTTTGGGAAGCAAGATTGGCACGAGGCAAGATATCAGTAACTGTTACGTGTGATTATTAATTTTGTCTGTGAATTTCTAAAGTGAGACTTCTTTTTCATAAATATTTCTTATTACAATAGTGCATTGTTGTATTTTATTTAATCAAGGTGAAGCAAATCAAGTATAGAATTTGAACTAAAAAACAACACCAAATAACACCAAATAGCTACCGATGAACAAATATGAGAATATATATAATATGTTGTGTCTACCGTTGTTTACATTTTAGAAGAAGGATACAGAAATCAAATTTTTATTTTTCGTTTCGTTTTTCTTTTTCTGTGATTTTTCGTTATTTATATTTAATTTTTTATTTTTTTCCTTACTCCTTTTTTATATTTGGTTATTGGCAAAATTAATTGCATTTAATATCCTTTTTGAATTTGTTACCAAAATTGTTGTGTTTTAATGCATTGTTGTAATATTACTATTTCAAATATTTATTAACTTTCATTGTTGTGTCTGCACTATGAATAGATTTGTTTAGTTGTCCTCCTTTGGTAATCAGTTTTTTAACTGAATAGGATAGACGTTAAATAAATAAATAATAATAATTTTTTTTAACATGCAAATATCTTTGGTGTAGGTGCCAGGGTAATCAATTTTAATTTTTCATACTGGTATCCCTGCTCCCTTAACCCCAAGAGTCCTCGAAAACGTCCCGTGTCACTCTTGTTGAAGGGTGATTTCAACTAGGCCAACAAGGTCGTGTTCATTTCATCGTGAGACGCAACACTCACACAGACGAACGGACGGATGGACATGAAAGTGGTGCATGTACAGGAGCCTAGCTCCTTCATTACGATTTCTAAGTTACTTGATTGTGGGTGGAATTACATATCAGTCAAAAACTAGATTAACAACAAATAATTATTGCAATCACAAACTCTGATTATGTTACGATTGTTTTCAGGCTATTGTATTTCCCTCTAACCGATATTTTAAAAGTCAATGATAGATGATTAAAACCTTAGCTAAATGAAAGAAAAGTTTTGGTAAAGTTTTGGTACATTACAAGAGATAATAATAACAACAACGCTTGGTGGGAAGCCTGCCCAGGGTGCAATTCACGCCCCTCGGGTGTCTAACTAGGTATGTTGTGGATAGGACAATTGTGAAGGGATGTCCCAGGGCTGTTTAAGAGGATTCAATCCCTTGCATTCGCATTAACGACTGAGGAAAACCCTTGGAAAAAACCTTCAGACAGGATTGCCGGTCTCGACGGGATTTGAATCCGAGACCTCCCGAATCAGAGTCGCACGCTTAACGCTCGAGCCAACACTATTGGTTTTACAAGAGATAAAAATATGATATTATGTTGATTGCACACATTTTCAAAAAATAAATAAAACCATGTGTGATGCATTTTAAGTAATTCAATGTATAGAATATATACGAATAGAATGAACATAGAACATACGAAGCAAAATGCGCACAGATTGCATTACTACATGAACCCTGATGCGTACAAGTCTAGGATGTCAATCTAATTGGATGAGCGAAGCGAAGACTTCAATTTGACTTTGTGTTTTTTTGTTTGATTTTTACTTACGTTACCCCAAGAAAAATAGCTCGGGTGTTTTGTTTTGTTAGTTTTTTGTCTGTTTGTTCGCTCTCTACCGGGCAAACGGCATGTGCGATCTTGATGAAAATTGGAGGAGACCTTCGAAATCTCTGAACTTAGAGCTGTATTGTTTTTGGGTACAATCGAAGAAATATTTCTCATAAATATCTTACTTTAACAATTTATTTTTAGTGCAATATTTTCGGGATATTTGGCAAACACGATATTGATGAAACTTTATAGGAACGTTTAAAATCACTGAAATCATATATGTTATGATTTTAGAAACATTTGAAAAAATATTTCTTATAGAAATCGTACTTTTACGATTTTTCTCCGGTTTTTAATACGATATTTTCGTGATATTTGGGCCGATTTTGACCAAACGGGTGGGGCTACAACGTTCATATTTTACATTGACATAAAGATTATGGTGATGTAGTGCCTCTTGAAAGAAAAAGTTGAAAAAGTTGGTCAAAATCCATAGAACTAAAGGTTTTAATATAAGCCTTTCACAGGTGTATAATGAACAAGTAATATTAAGTAACTAAAGAAAAAGTAAGGAGATTCCACATAAAAACGTAATCATTGGACAGAAATATTCCAAAAAAGCTCATCCATCAACGCGACTGGAAAAAGCGTTCGCGAAGCGGCCTAGTTGTAATTAAATTTGTTTGAGAGGTGTAAAAAACGTCACAAGTAGACCAATCACTCTAGGCAATGACGAGGACTTGGGACAACTTCACTTTTAATTACTACTTGACATATTTGGTGTGAGCTTCGCATTGTAGCGTCGCTGTTTTTGCAGTAATTAACTATAATTATATTAATGTCAAGATGTGTCACTTTTGACCTGAATGACAGTAGACTACAAATGAGATAGAAAGGATGCGAAGGAATGTCAGAGAAATAATATGAAGTTCTCTATACAATTAATTCTTTTTTGTTAATACTTTTGTTGTGTTGGTTAACTATTAATCAACGAGTTATCTGTTCCATTGTTGTTGTTTCATTGTATCAAGGGAGACGTAAGCTGTAAATATGTGTTTAATGTAAATATTTATTGCAAGGAAAACATTTTCGGTCGTGAATAAAACACTGTTTATTGCTTAAGCTTCAGGGCTTTGTGGGGCTTTATTCGTAATTTTTGTGTTGAAATAAAATAGTGACTGATAAGATATTGTAGTCTCGACAAAAAAAAGTGTTTTTGTTTTTCTAGCAATTGAATCAGGACAATTTATTGCTTTATAATATATGTATTTATTAGACTCATAAATTACAGTTTTTCAGCATTTCAATTTGGGAAATCATTTGTCTGAACAATTATTTTTATCTATTAAATAGCCATTAAATGTCTTCCTTTAAAAAAAAGACGATTCGTTTACATAAGAAGAAAAAAAACTATATAACAAAAAAGATAATAATATAGGTACAACAAAAATGCATATTATTATTAATGCCGAGTTAAATTGTGGATATTTTGTTGTGGACGTATATGTTTATGTCTCGAGATAGACAAATTATTAACAGAACCCACTGCCTAATATTGGTGTGATTATGTGAATCAAAGTGCTTTGAAAATTTGTTTAATGCACGAGTAGGCAATGGAATGTCCCCGATACCTTCTTGAGTAATTAATAGTTCATGATTACCGAATCGGATCATCCTTAGCGTTTCTTATTTCACCGGTTTCAGATCCGAATGACGAGTGTAGAACGTGTGTAAACTACAAGCTGTGACTATGTTTGTTGTCTCTGCTCCAAACAACAATAGCGTTCTGGCGTTACGGTCGAACGCGCATCTCGTGTTTTCATCTAGAATGTCTTCAGAAGATTGTACTAAAGCATCGAGAGGATAGAATCTTTGATGACAATGCCGCGCGTATTTTTAGGCACCAAACTTTCCACGCGATCCAAGTGAAAATATCTACACCCAATGATTTTAGTTGTTGTGATATAGCATAGATAAATACTTGTCGTGCCGATAAAAATTATGGTTCTGCGCTTGATCTTATTCTGACTGAAGTATTTCTCCTAGGTTTCCCTCAGTCATAAGTTGAAACCTAAGAGGAATCTTCAGAGTTATCTCACTACCCCGATAATGCCAACAGTATTCATGTCTTCTAAGACTGTAGAGCTAGGACAGACTAATGCGAAAATGCGGGAAATGTGGGGTTTATTCTGGAACACTTTTTGAATTATTTTCACCCTAAAACATTTCAAAGTTTATGAGGTTGTATAGAAAAAGATTGTACACACATGGCTGTTTTGTGTATCATAGTACATTTTTTATAATATTGCCTAGGTATGTTAGTAGACGTAAAAAAATTACTTGTAAAATTAATTTCTCAAGCGATGTAGTATAATACAGCCAAACGCAAATCCTTCCTTAACAACAAGTCAAAAAGTAGTCCGGAAGGGACACGAAAGTTGCTAGATTTGGTGATCAAGCGATTTTTAAAGTGATATTATGTAACATTTTGTAAAAGAAATTGGCACGAGCTCATCCAACCTTCTTCACAGGGTTATGCGTCTCCTCTCAATATCTGAGTTTGATTTCAAACCAGTTTGCATCCCCGACTGACATATACACACAGGTATTTTAAACATAGCGAGGATGTAATGGGACAGTAAAATAAGTATCATATTTTAACAATTTGTGTGGTAGAAACAATAATTTTGAGTATGAGAGTACTATTACAAATCCACGGAAGAAATATGCAAAACAATTACAATTGACTATGATGATATAAGATTTCGTTGTGACATTAAAGAAGAAATAATTGCTCACAGATCAGTCACCTATGCTAATTTGGTGTATTGCATAACGTTTCGACAAATGCAAAATATTGCTATTTTCATGGATATAGTTTCTATTCATTTATTATCTATATATCCTCGTTAGCTAATTTTTATGGTTTGTAAAGGAAGGCAATTATTAATCAACTATAAACTCTGAAGCAATACATTCTAGAATTGGCCCGAAGCATGGCTCTGCTAATCGTACAAGGCGATTCAAGAGAAAAAGTCCACCTCGCAAACATCAGCGCTAGTGAGGAAGTATTTTACTCCCCGAAACTAGAGGCGAGCTCAGGCAATCGTCGTCGGGGACACCTCCTCTTTCCCTTGACGACCTCCCCGACGACGATGACAATGACACAACGAACGATGACAAAGACGATGACGACCACGACGTGACAACCCCCCTTTCCTCCCTCTACATGTGACTGGTTTTGACCCCCTATATCCCCTAAGCTAGAGTCACGCATTATGCCCTAACGGTTGACGCACCCTTAACTTTTATGAATCCCCCAAAAAACCTACGCTATAGTTGTCACGTGATCACCCATTTTGTTAAACTGCTCTGTGTTCAGTGGAAGATACCACCTCCTTTAAATATTCAATTATTTCATGGTTGAATTCCAAATCAGAGACTCCTGGTCATAAAATAAATTTGATCTTTAATCTGGTTTTTAGGAAGCAAAGCTCCCAATAAGCATCACTATCGTCCATCCCTTGGGTCAGCGGGCGAAGACAATCATTTTAAAAGGTGCATTTATGTGTACTCGGCAACTCTACCAATAGAGATTTTTCAATGCATGATAAGAACTTCTTGTTGTGTTACTACTCGGCACCTCCACCAACATATTTTAATGTACGAAAAGATTTTGAGTGTGTTCCTCATGGACAATCAGTTGATTAAGTAACTTCGCTTCCTATTCTGGGTACCCCCATACCAATGCTCGTTGTATAATCAAAAGGCCAAAAAGCTACGGTTACATTGTCATATTTTCCATTTTTAAATTCATCTATTATATAGTTCAATTTAAATAACAAATGTTTTAGTGAATGCGGTCCGAGATATACAATTATTTTAATGATAATGATATGCCTTGTGATATTAATAATCACATGGTAATGACAGTAAAACTAATACGACAATGGTATGCATATTTTAATCAATGTGTGGTTTCATTTAATTAAGGGGGAAGGAAAGTGAAATCAAGGTCATGCTTGCAAATTTTGACAGGCGAAGTCTGCAGTGTTATTAAGTGTTCCACTGTCACTAAGTTATCTTTCGACGGCATTCCATCATCGGAGAAAGACGCATGGCATGCAACATTAATTAATGGGCCAAGTAATTTAGAGTTGTACCTCACTTAGCTACTAGTAGTGTAAAATGAGTTTACTATTGCAAATTACTGGTGAGTGGTGAAAATCAATGATGACTGCACCCATTACAAATAACTGTTACACATCTACATGCACGAGATCTGGAACGCCTTGTGTATCGGCAACTTAGTAAAACCATAACATACTCTTCGCCCTATACAAAAAATTGTGTGATTAAACTGTGCACCGAAATAATATTTATACAACTCGCAACTATAGAATTATTTAAACGGTTTATTGCGTCATCAAACACAAGACACAAGTGAATCTGACAAACCTAAATCCCATAAATACAATTCTCGCAAGCCTGAGATGTTTTACAAAAGTTAAACTAAATAGACAAGTTGCTATAATATTATTTCACGACCTATCAACTACCTTCATGTAGACTTCATTGTATTATTCTGTAATTTAAAATTAATTATTGTTATTGACTTGGCAGAACTATTACTTCTAGTGGACTAGCACAGGTGATTTGGCGGATCTCTTACAAAAGAGCAACAACATAATTATAAGTAAGTCACGTGCTTTGTTTGTTGGATGATACATTTTTCAGTTTAATTATTTTAGTTTATAAATTGAATTTAAAATATATTCACTATGTGCTATGTTATGAATAAGGTTGTCGAAAATATGGTATCATTCTTTCTCGTTATAACTTCTTTCAACGTAATGTGCTTAAATTGTATTAATTATTTGTCACACAAAATTATTATTATAACCATGGACTTAGAATAGTAACTAAATGGCGACAATGTTTGACAAGTTTTTGTTTTTCGGGGCTAGTTTCACAGTACACAAATTAACCAAGAGATGCATATCCATGCGCCTTGTAAATCCATGTTATAACATTGCTCTTTTAAATATAACTGCTTGAATTACTCGTAATGTTAAACTTTGTATCGTTTATTGTACTGGTGTTATATTGTATACATGCAGGAATAAAATGGAATTGAAATTGAATTGGAATTGAATTGATTGAAATATTTCTGGGGGCTTACAGTGTAAACGTGTACAAATGCAAAGTTTTGGTGGGGTTCAAGGTTACATTAGTGAATTAGCTCATCCGAGACTTACCGTATTTAGCCGGCATATCGTCGTTCTCATATTTGTTCTTGCTAATCGGTTCTTGGTCCACCTCAGTTGCAATCTATATTAATATAGATAGACGATTCACTCTTGGTTAGTTCATTCATTAGATTTTCTTAACTTGAATAATGAGTCACTTAATTTAAACCAAACATCCACACTCCTCAGCGTCTGCCAACCATTTGCTATGCAGTATGATTTCCACCTCTTTATATGATGTTTGACATTACGCTACGATGACTCGCTAAGGACACTTACGAAAATAATTATTCTCCATTAAGATTCAAAGATGACACTAATTAATTTCGTCTCTGGTCCGATGCTGGGCGAGAGTAAGAAGATGTTCTCACGCAGAAATAAAATGTATCGTTTTCACTTGTAAAAGCATTTCGTCTCGGTGAAAACAATGACCTTGACTGCTAGTAAAATGTAAACAAGCAATTGACAAGACACCAACTGATGCGCGCAATATTTCGCCATTGTTTTAGTCTGAGATCGGTATGAGATAAATTTGAGTTCATTGTCTCAAACGTTTATTTAAAATGCACTAATTAGTGTTCTAAACTCTAGTGCTTACAGATGATAAGAGATAATAATACGATAATTCATGGTCATTCAACCAACGAGTGACCAATAACCAACAAGCACTTCAAACACACACCAAACTATATAGAACCATCTTTAACAAATGTATCATTTAAGTTAAGCATACGATTTGTTTTAACCGCTGATTGATGTGACCGACGATGTATATGAGGATGAGCAAATTATCATCCTTTGGTGGAGGTGCCGGGTTAAAGTTAAGGCCTTTCAAAAAATCTTATATTTCACTTTTGGAAATGTTCTGTTCAAATAGATTGACATAATATTACAAACACATTATTTTCTTATTATTTGAGCTAAAAGTAACCTGAGTGAGTTTGTAGTTAATTCATTACATGTATCTTGAGATTGTTGTTTTGGTAATAAGTACTAAGGCATATCATTAGAAGGAACTCTATTAACTAAGACTCTCGCATGTAATTATAACACCAAATAATAATAGGTGTTTAATATGTAAATTATCACTCGTTTACTCACACATTGTCAATTAATTACAAGGTGACTAATTAGTCCACAATAACAAATGTGTGAGTAGTATAAGCAGAGTATCAGAGTATAACCAGGTATCTTATAGTATTACCAGTAGTGGAACTGTTTCAATTGCTAATCAGTAATCATAGATGTTGAAATCATGTATTTATTTATGTCACGTTTTTTTTAAAACTTGGACCAAGGTCAAAGAAATGTGTGATTTATAATAACTATGGGTAATAGGTTCTGCATGTAACAGTTTTTTTCATACATCATAAAACCAGATCTGTTTTATATCTGAACTGTACTCCTCAAAGTCGTTCTACCGGCTTTCAACTCTTGAAGAATCATTTCTCTTTAGACCACGCAAATAAAACCACCAAAGCGCGGTCGAGAAAGCTTTCGTTTTCAGTTGTGTATTTGGCGAAGGGACTCTAAATGCATACTCTAAAACGTGTTACTATCTTTTTATAAATCCATGATGGGTAATTATATCGTTTTATGGTTTGAAATTCCTCTAAATTTTAAAGCTATAATCGTAACAGATTTTCAAAATGTTAGTACAGAAAAATATATACTAAAGTGCAATAAACCCTTTTCTCATATAGGGTGCAAGCTTTCACTGCGTGCGTGTTTTTATGCGTGGAGGATTTGTGCGTAAAGTTACCGCATCGTCAATCGTCGGCACAATAGCATCACTCTAATCGTAGAAGAGAAATTAATTACAGTAATTATATCCAAATTTTATTAGATAAATTTACCCGCACAACAACAATAAAAAGTGGTTACTTCACGGGTCTGACATTTTTTGGAAAACTTGTATATTTCAAACTATTTTGCTATACTGAAAAGTTATCTATTTAATAAATAATTGCGAAACTTTTCAGCACAGACATGCCTATATTAACTGCCAGAAATAAATACATATATTTTTATAACACCTCGTCCATCGCTCCCGTTCATCTACCCAAAACTGTGATCTTAATTATTACTGAACTTGGTTAAAGTGGTTTATTCGAAATTAATAAGTATAATTAGGTATATATAATGTAAAACAAAAAAATAATTAGTTTATTAACCCAAATTATATCAGAGCTCGGGAGCCAGGAACAAATAATGTAAACTATCTCATTGCTCAATGATAATTATTTAAAACAGTGATCTTAAGATTAAGATTGACAGTTAAATACAAAAAAACGAAGATTTTAACGGGTATAATAACCAAAATAATTTATTAACTTAATTGCTTAAAATTTTAATCTATACGAGAAATATCTGGCACTTCGTAGTTCGTAGTAGTCACATAACCTCACGAAATGATTTATAGCTGAAAAGTTGCCTCTCGTCCGAGAAATCTCTCGAGTGCACTTGCTGTGACCGACATGGCGCCTACTGTTGCGGCACCCACGATATACTCAGTGGCGGAACCAAGGTCGTCACGTGGAGCCCGCCACTGATAGCGCCAGTCACACCCCTTCACATTATTCACCACATTTTAGTATTATTTTATTTACTGGTGTCTTATGACGTTGTGCCCATACTCCAAAATTTTAAGACACAATTTATCATTTTTTTATCACATTTGTTTTCTTACTATATACATTGTTATGGCTATTCCAAACTTAACTTAATTATTCATTAATATGTCTGCATTTATGTCATTAGTTTTATTTAGAAGTCCGTATTTGTAAATCAATTACTATAACTGAATATAGAATAGAAGTTAAAAATAAATAAATAAATATATACGCTACTTAATAAATAATAATTGTGTGGCTCGTTGGTCTTGTGGTTAGCGTATCTGCTTCCAATGCAGAAGGTCCAGGGTTCGATTCCCGCTAAAGTCAGAAGTTTTTTAACTTCTGATTTGGACTTAAGTCCATCAGTTCTTGTCTTAGGAGTTTGTAAACGGTGACTTTGGAGCCGTCCTAGCAACGAAGCACATAATAAATTTCAGAGTTGTTCTGAATCGGCCTTGTTGATTCTGGCGTTGATTCGCGGGTGTTCGCACTGTCCATACCACTGATTGCTATATTTCCTATTAAAAATATCGATCTTTGGTTGGTTATCGCTCACTCGTCGATTGCGTCGGGGCCTGCAGGGTTGGCTTGGTCGCTTTGATTTAAAGTCCCCCACTGAAAATCAGTTATATAACTGAGTGGGTAGACTCTAAATAAAATTTATTATTATTATTATTATTATTTATTTATTACGTTTCGATGAAACGGAAAATGTGACCGTGAACCATCATTAGCTCGAGTGAAAGCGCGAGACTGATGCGAGAGGTTCCGGGTTCGAATCCAGACTGAAGTTTTTCCCTAGGATTTCTTCAGTCGAAGGCGAATGCAAGGGATTGAGTCCTCTTAAACAACCCTCGGACCATAGATATTAAACACCTATAGTAGGCTATATACGCAGTCTCCAATACCTCCGCACAGGCGCGAGCGTAGCAAATTGAAGAGTCAATCTGCCATCAACAAAATGGTGATTTGGCGTTTTAATTTATGCTTTTTTTAATGCATTTAAGTATTTTACTGGATTGTTTGATATGGTTTTAGCTTGTGCAGGATGATAATGAACAAACAGAAACAATAAGAAGTTCTTGGTTTAAGGCTATTCCATGGTTTAAGGCTATTCCACCGCGTTTTTCTATTTTCCAAAATATGCTACTAAGTCAAAATATAGTGAATGGCTTTGAAACATGGCTATTTTAGAAAATCAAAAATATTTTTTCCAAATTTTTCTGATCCGGTACACGGCCAATATAGCCACCTCAAAATAATTTCAAACTTCAATTCGCCAGGGCACAAAATTCAACGTAGGGTGTTGTGCTTTTGTGACATTAATTTTCAACTGTTTTTTCTTTGGACTGACTGAGAGAAAAAAGATTTATTTTAACAATTGTCTTTCCTGCGAATTTTTTCGTTTGGCGGTACAAATCGGTAAAAAATACCGCCAAACGAAAAAATTCGCTGGAAAGACAATTGTTAAAATAAATCTGTTTTCTCTCAGTCAGTCCATAGAAAAACAGTTACAAATTAATGTCACAAAAGCACAACACCGTACGTTGAATGGTGTGCCCTGGCGAATTGAAGTTTGAAATTATTTTGAGGTAGCTATATTGGCCGTGTACCGGATCAGAAAAATTTGGAAAAAATATTTTTGATTTTCTAAAATAGCCATGTTTCAAAGCCATTCACTATATTTTAACTTAGTAGCATATTTTGGAAAATAGAAAAACGCGGTGGAATAGCCTAATGGCTAGAATGCTCACCTGTCAACCTGGCGGCAATCTTGAGAACTATTTGGGCTACAAATCGCTCCCATTTACTTAACATGCAAACAGGTCTTTCAAGATGGCTTCAAATTGTCACGGAAGTGGATTAATGACTGCGTATCTAGCCTTCTATGTAGGTGTTTAATTTAATATCTATGCCTCCGACATTCTCTTCACAAGTGTCCTAATTCCAAAATAGGAGCATGCATTGCACCCTGGACAGAATCAATCTTCTAGAATTAAATTATAGTAGATAATGATTATTTTATTGACACGCACGCACTGATACGGGTGCACAGAACATAGGGAGCGCAGCTAGTTAATTATCAGATATTCGAAGTAGGGTACTACACAAATACAATTTCGTCGAGCACTGATCACTTTTGGTGGTTGTGCCAGGTTCCGAACTATCGACCTTTAAAGTGTGGCTAGCCTGGTCCACATAAAGAAGAGCTTCGCTTCATAAAGGTGTATTTATAGGAACTATTCGTTGTTCTGTCGTAAGAAATATTTTTTTGATAAAAAAAAGGTACTTTAGAGTGAGTAGTTTATTTTAATTCCAAAACATTCAAACTTGTATTTAAAAAACAAATCATTTGATAACATATAATTAGAGGTACGTGTACATAGCATTTTCAAGTGTCATTTAATAGCGTTTTGTAGCATCTATTTTTTGGTCACGTTCAAAACCTTATGTATGAAGTTAGTTCATATTGTTTAATTTAAAATTATTAGGTCCATCCATTCAGATCTATAATACAACTCAATTCAGAAGTTAAATAGTTACCGTCTCGGTGGTCTAGTTGGCTAAGGCGCCTACCTGGAATGCGGGTGACTCGGGTTCGAATCCCGATCGAGATGGATTTTCAAACTTTATTTCAAACATCGCAAGGTTGACTTATTATCAACTGAATAAAAATGTTTATAGACAAATGATTGATACTATGGAAAATAAAATAAAATAAAATAGGACTTGAAAACCATAGTTTCGAGTAAAAAATAGCGCTTATAGCATCTATTCACAAAACGCTATTTTCACGTACCTCTACATATAATGTAAGACATATTTTTATTTTGATGTATGAACCTGTATATTTCTTAATTTATTTAAATTGTTGTCGCAGGAAATTATCATATTTAAAATTCCATCATCACGAAGTCGATATCGTAGTACGTATACGTACTGAGTGGGTAGAATGTAAATACAATTTATTTATTTACATCGTACAGGAGGCTATAAGATTATAGTACACAAAACGGTAATTACTCCACGTCTGGCGACACTGTTCCGGTACAAACGTCCTCGTCTCATCTTCCTTGATGAGTCACCTAATCAGGCTCATCACACAATCCCATTAGCGTCTCGATCAGACTTTCTTACATAACCACACTTTCTCCGTGGAACATGGTGATTAATTGACTGAAGCACACTAATTCCAAAACGGTTCATTAAGGAATGAAAAACGGCGGAAGCAGATTTCTGTTTGACGTAGGAGTTTATCTAAGTATGTACGCCATTGAGTTGATGATAAATAGTTTGATACCCTTGGGCTATGAACTCATATGAAAACTCTCGAACCGACAGCGAGCACGTCGACGCGGGACTCGAATTCAAGAGTTCGTCGTTTCAATATCAGCCATAGCTAGAGGCATGAAAATTTAGCGTTTTAGGTTATTGATGCTAAATCAGCGAGTATAAATTCTTAAGAACGCTACAAAATGCTAAATTTACTGAAAATAAGGTTTACCTATACCAATTGAGAATTGGTTTAGCATTGTATTCTAACGTTTAAAGTGACTACATAGAATTGAAATGTTTCTATAAAGCATAATTTGAATTCATTCCCCATTAAAAATACAAGAAACTCCCCACATTTGGGATTTTGGTGGAAACAAGAAAATTAATGCTACAAAAAGCTAAATTTGGAAAAATTAATGCTAAATATTCAGAATATAAATGCTATTTTTTCATAGCTCTAGCCATAGGCAGTCCTGACTAAAAGAGCTTTTCCAGGGGTTTCCTAAGTCAGATGGTGAATGTTAGGATAGAGACTTTTTAACAGCCCTTGTAAAATCATTTCTTACTACCAAAACACCCTATATTACCTATTTTGTCCCCTGACCAGTGGCCACACCGAGTAGAACTGATGTGCAAAGGCCTACCCAAGGAGGAATTCGTATAGCGTCCTCCATCTCCTGCACTGATGTGAACCCTCAGCGAGCATTCCTACGAAGAAGTCTTTCGTTTATTCTCGACATTGGTATGACTAATATTGTTCCAGGTTCGATCCCTTGGCTTGAGGCCACATACACGTGCGATTCTGACATGGTCCATTGGCTCTACTGAGTACTGAACATACAGAACAAAAAAATATGTATTATAATACTAGGTTCTTGGGTAAAACCGCGTCGAAATGATGAACTAGTGCAGAGACTGGGCGTCCACCGACGTTTCGTCTGATCTACGTCATACATCTTCAGGGTGACTGTGACTTCACGAAGGTTGAATTGGATTTGGATTGAATGATTGGAAAATGTATACAAGGCCTTCGACCGAAAGAAGCGAAGCCGGAACGTTTCATGTCTCGAGTTAGAACATTTTTTAAATCTATTTGCGTGTCCTTCAATTCTGATAAGCTGTGGGTTCCTAATTATCTATCCACATTAATAAGGATATTATTTAAATATAAGTTGTATCATAGGCCACGAAAGCATTTGTCAGAATATCTACATCGTTTGACTCAACAGAGCTGCAGGAGATCGCCTCCACTCTACGCATTATATTTCAAGCGAATGCACACTTATCCCACTATTCCCACTATTCCCACAGATGAACTCCCTCACTCGCCCTGCCCACCTGCGGCTGGATCTGTACAGCACGGGCTTAACATTATCCCATTCCTAATCCACTATGTTCAGATCATGCAATCATGCTCGTTAATTATTTCCCACACAAAATGAGAATTGCATTTTGTGATAATTGAATAATATGTTCACTCTAATAGTTCTAGAATCTACGACCTCTCCCACGACGATGAAAACACTATAATTATCATCAAAGATAGATGTGCATCGTATAAATTTAAATACATTAGAACTGAAATCACTAGACCGACAATGGCTGTCAACTTGTACTTGACAAGCGTGAACAATATAACAGCACCTTGCACCGTGCACTTCTTCTTCTTTCTTGTTCACTTTCATTTTCTGCGACGTTTGAAGACGAGGGAGGGGGCATTAACATGGATTAAGCCCCACCTAGCACTATTATCATTAGTTGTGAAATTGAGTATTATATCATTGATATGTTAATAATTATTTCTTGTTTATCCAATAGGTCAGATAATAAGTAAAAACCATCCGATGGCAGAAACTTTATCCACACACTCTCTTATTAGTCTTTTTAACACGGTAGGGCCTACAAGTGTAATTCACTCAATATCCTCTAGGTCTAGTAGGCTTAATGATATGTTTAAACCATTTTTTATTTTACAGATCACAGGTGAATGGTAATAATGATGAACGTGACAAAACTGAAACCTTCACTTAAAACAAGACGAGACTAATCAACACGTATGTGAGGCCTACTGCCCACGGGCTATATATATCCGCCCAGCCTATTCAAGAATATATCATTGGCACCCGAGACATTCTCGTAACTGGTTTGAATCAGCATTTCCGCCATTAACATTGAATGTTGACATTGGAATTAGCAATGTCAAGGCCTTGGTACGTGTTACACCGCACGACGTCGTTATTATAAGTTAATACATCTTTCTGCGGCGTTCTTAGTAGGCCAATCAATTGGAAACAAGTTACGTATAGTCCTATGGTTAATTGCGAAGACTACTTCACGACTTCAATTGGTGTAGCCTAATTCAAAACGAAGCTCCCATATAAAGATCACTTTTCTGTCGTCCATCCACCGAAACGCGTGTCACGTCCCGCGATAAAAATCGAACACGGAGCGAGCGAAGCGAGCGTCTCCATTTGACTCTTATGGCTCGAATGTCTGTTTTTTTTTTGTTTTTTTTGTTTTTTTTTCTGTTTCTGCTTCGATACAGGTCGCACCGTTTCTCTGATCGACCTGAAATTTTGCACACATGTACATACCACCTAGGCGGGTTGCTGTATAGTTTTGTGGCTTTATCGTTCAAAAAGTTAAAAAGTTACATTAAAGTTAATCGAAAGTTTTTTTTTAAACTAAACGGCGACAAAATCTGAGGTGGCCAAATCATTAAGAATGTCCGTCCGATCACGAATATGTTATTATGATCCGATAAGTAGTGTAGTCGGAAATTACATTATAACAAAGTCCCGTTACCATGGCAACGGAAAGTCGCACAGCTTTTTTGGCTCATGATAGCGGTCGAACGGAGGCTCGGATCGAGTTGAAATTTTGACCATCCGCAAGTTTCGTTCCCGATTGAATGCCATTAGTTTTGTGGCAAAATCGTTCAAAAAGTTATAAAGTTACATTAAAGTTAATCTAAAGTTTTTTTTAAACTAAACGGCGACAAAATCTGAGGTAGCCAAATCATTTAGAATGTCCGTCCGGTCACGAATATGTTAATTTTATTTTGATCCGATAAGTAGTGTAGATAGAAATTACATTTTAACAAAAGTAACGTTACCATGGCATCGAAAAGTCGCACAAGAATTCTGGTCACTATGTACTGCCACCTAGAAGTAATCAAGAGTTAAATAGTTTTCCCAAAGAAATGATGTCAAGGTCCTCTAGATGGCGGTGGATTTTATCCATTCTCTCCTATTTTACAAATTTTCAGGTAAATCGGTCAAGACCTTAAAGACTTATTGGTATGTAACATTATGGGAATGTCGTTCTCGGGTCGTGTTGCACGTACCGGTGCTCGCTCAACAACGCGTCCAACTGAACGTTTTCCTAGTATTGTCCTTGAACAAGGATGATACAAAATGTTTTTAGTGACCTTGGCGGTAAGATGGGAGTGGCTGGCTTCCCCCCACCACAGAAAGTTTTAAAATTCGTCACCCGGCACCTCCACCATCAATCAATTTGAGATCAAGCAACGAATATTTTTAAATGGTAAGCAAACCCGGCACCAAAACCAAAAAGATTAACGCGCTGCGAATTATGTTATTATTTTATCCTTCTTCGACAATATTGATTAAGTGGCTTGGCTCCCTTTTTTGGGTGTTCCCGTACCCACGCTTGTCACAACATGGGATGAAATCCGAAAAGGAATTACAGCCCTGTCTGCCATGGCTTACCACCTGACTCCAATGGAGTGATAAAGCTGAGTGTGCTCCACGTTAGGGCCAGTGGATTTATCTAACGCCGATTTAACACAGTTAATATTATGATCAAGGTTCTCTAGATTTATAGAGACGGTCGACCTGTACAAGTACTACGGTATGTTATGTTTTATGAGCGCCCTCTCATGCACGCGTACTGTGACCTTGAGAACTGCAGCTGCATGAGATTCTATCAACAATCTCGTTTATGGAAAATATCCAGTATAGTTTATGATTATTTGAATTTACATGCAAGCCGTTTAGGTGCTTAATTTTTACATAATTTTACTTGCTTTAATTCGACTACGTGAGCACCAAAGCAGACAAAATAAATAGGTTGTAACATTTTAAGCAATTTAAAAACGATTTTCGCCAAAACCAGATCAAGTTAATTTACACCCTAATTAAAGTTTTACTATCATTTTTAACCAATTTCAACTGATGATTATTGTTGGCCGAACAAGCAGCACAATTAATCTTAACTCGATTTAAGACTATTGGAAAGCACAATCTTCTCTTATACAACGTTCGTTTTAAGTAGTAAGTACAGGATTAGAAGTTTAAGTAATAACTGATTTATAGTAAGAAGAACCTCGTTAATGTGCGTTAATTAACAACACGAGGAAGAATTTTGTATTGAACTTATTGATGTCAATTTTCTGCGCAAACTAAATAAAATATATTTCTTTTGGCTATGATTTCCGAAAAACATTAGACCAGCCCTTATTGTATGTTATTTCTTAATTATGGAATAATTACAGCTGTATGTATCTTTATAAACCTCAAGTGATATAAAATTGACTCAATGTCATTGTTTGTTTGTTTTTATTTACTTCGTCAATACTATCACACTTATTAATTTAAATTTATAAAAAAAAAAACAATGAGCATTGGACACATTGTTATGCCATTGTTGTCGTTTGAATGACACATCCGCATTAAAGTTGAATTAGTAATTCTCAATAAATGATTGAATAAAGAAAGTATGATGTACAGTACTATACCTATTTATTTACTATATTTACTAAATACACGTGTTTTCTCTTTAGATCTCACTTTGCATATTGATGAGCATTTAATGCCCGCACAATCTCTGTTTCGTCTGAATTAGCCTCGCTGCACGAGCATGAAACTTTAACCAAACAAACAAAGCATAATTTTGTATTGTTGAAAACAATATTCCCATGACAACGAATCAATTATTCATTGAGCACCGATATTAAATAATAATAATTGCGCGTTCTGGAATGGACACCACTTCCTGTCCGGAATGTATTAACGCGAGTCTAGTTATAAGAACGTTAATAACAACAATGACTTGGCTGAATTTATTCTCATTTCCGCAGCGGGAGGGCGTAGAATTCAGCGGTAGCCAGACTGGTTTCCGTAACACCATATGAAAGGAATGAAAACGAAATGAAAGGGAATTAGCATCAGCTTCCGCCTCTTGCCGACACCTTAATGTGCACTTGCACACACACACACACAAACGAACACGAGCGCGGACGTCTTGACCTACGCATTTCGAAAGTGAAATTATAGTCGTGAGCCCTCGGTGTAAAATGTAATTCAGTCTCGACATAATTCAATTTTACTTTCGGTTAATCAGTTTGGTTATTTATTTTTTAGATTCTTTTTCCAGTTTTTCTAAGTCTTCGGTCGATTAACTTTCGGAACCTGTTAATCCAATCGCCCAATATCAAGTTCAAGATCTATGGCCACACTAAAAAGCAAACAGTGAAAGGTTAAAAAGAAATGTCCATTCATACGAAATAGGAATATGAGGGGTGTTATTCTTCTGATCACTTTCTCTGTTTAAATTAATCGTTAATGTGTCATGCTTTCATCATTGGAAATATAATCATTTCTACTTAAGATGAAACACAGTTTATTTACTTAATACATCTAAACTTTCTTTGCTATTTCACAAACGTGCCCAACTGCATGTTGCACTTAGGTAATTACCATGTTGATTTGGAGCGTTACTCAAACAAATGCATCTGCATAGACGAGTGCATGTCATGTTTTTATGAGTGAGACATTTAAGGATGAATTGTAATAGTCAAGTATTAAGTTCGGGAACAGTCACTTAGTTTTACTGACTGCCAAGTTAATTATTACTTCTACTGTTCTACATGGTCTCACCAGAGGAGGTTCTGACTAGATTTTGTTAACTAACAACTAACAAACTGAATAGTAACCGCTTTCATTTACATCATTGCAGCGAAGCCCAACAACGTGTCTTCAATAACGTTAGTAATTTATCGAACTTTTAAATTTTAAGCTTTGCACTCTTGGTTATCTAAGATATTAAAGATGTAGTAACTCAGAATTCACAAAATACAAACGAAAACAAACGAAACCACAACATACAGCAAAATCTTTAGGAGAAAAGTTTTTAACAATCGGTTTTGTAGTAACGGTCGCTGAAGTTAAAGAAAAATGAAGCGAGGAATTATACCTAAAGGATCTACGTTTTCTAAAATCGTCCGTAAAACATTGGTCTCGTCTTCGTCTTCGTCTTCGTCTTCGTCTTCGTCTTCGTCTTCGTCTTCGTCTTCGTCTTCGTCTTCGTCTTCGTCTTCGAACTTTATCATTTATGCATGGTCTTGGGTATGACCTCAGTTACGTTACTTGAAAAACGGAGTGATGGTTTATTGGTGTGAACATCTGTTAACAATCTTGTAAATGGAAGATACGGAAAATAACGTAGTTGCTTTGACTTTTTCGTGTCCATTGATATGAATTCTTCGTGATTCCCCACGTATTCTGAAAAAGACATCGGAAAAAATACATTTGATGTTATTGTAAAAGGGATTTTATATAAAATGTAGGCCTACCTTAATTTTGCTCTGTTTTTTTTTACCGATTTATTTTGCATACTAACTAATTATTTAAAAAAACAGATAAACAAACAAGGACAATAAATAAAAAATTTAATATATAATAAGTTTTAGGTTAAAAAGTATTTTTCATACAATTAATAATAAAATGCATTATTTAAAACAGATATTTTCCTCTTGTAGCATAGGACAAGGATGATAAAGTGATGATTGAAAGTTGATGAACATGGTGATGGAAAGGAATCGATACGTGGCCTAATAGGCTACTCATGGAACAACTTGCAATGTAACAACTTTCATAATATCCGGATCGCAAGTTTTTTACACAGCGCGATCTATAACCAAAGTATCTTCCAAGATACTTCTATCAACGGATGAAGTTTTACTATCGGTAGCGGTATCTGTACAACCTTCACATGATAATTCTGTATTGCACAAAATATATTGATCGTGTACCAAAACAGCAAAATACCTACGGAGGATTACCGTTAAAACAGCCACCCAATTCAGAAAATATGGATTTTTTTAACCCTTCTGAAGCGAAGAGGTATGTTTTTTTATTGTCTGCTACAGTTAGTACAAGCGGTCGCAAACAATCTACACAATCTGCTGAATTGATATGTGCAGTCAAGTATGCTCGATCGTTTATCACTCTTTTTCACGTTTAAAAAACAATTTTTACAAAAACTCTGTGATTTTTCGTTATTTATTATGTGTTGTGGTTGGCAGCCTGCAATAATCTCGATTAAAACACGGGTTGGCAAACTCATCTGTTCTCGTCGAGCTACTGAGCAATGCACTCTTCGTGTACCTCAACTCTGTAATGATTATAATCTACGCTCATTATATGCATGGAATAATATAGCGTTTTAGACTTTTGTATGCCTATCAAAATTATTTCAGAACTGTGCAAACTTCATGTTGCGATTGGCAGTCTGGGGAAGAATGCGTTTACTTAGAAACGCTTTTAAAATAAATATTTAAAATAAAACGTTTCTATTATGAGGGAACTTTATCAAATTTAAAGTTCACTTATAAGATGTTAACAGATAAATCATAATAATAAATAAATAGCAATGTCGTAATGATGACAACATGTTGATGTTGCTTAACGTCTCATATTAATGCACAAGGGTTATTCGGGACGATGAGTGGTGATAGATGACGATGAAGGACGATTACAAAAAAAACATGCCTAATGTGGGATTTGAACCCACGTCCTCGTAGAGCCATACACTTCGGACCATACAAACTCGATCTCAATTGCCCGCTATTTTTACATTTTACTAAGAGAAATAAAACTTTTAATAATTGGTGTGATTCTTAGGTTTTATTGTGTTCCGAAAATAGAAAGGTGCCCATTTGTTTTTTCCATACGATTTAGTAACATTGGTAATTTTAGGACTTGAAGAAAGCATTTCCTTTTTTTGGAAAAAGAGGAACTGTAAAGTGATTTAGTACAAGAAAAGAAACTCACTTTACCAAGTTCCTTACATGAAGAAACTCGTCCAAGGCCGACCGATTGGTCAGTACATTTAATCTTTCACCAATCAGCATGTATTTATACATATATTTACGATGCATATATCACTTTCATTGCGTGAGACACTAAAGTGCTGGTTCGTCCTCGTGTTAATGGAACTAGAAATATGAGGAATAGAATCATTGACAAAACTCGAACAAAGTTTTTAGTTTAATTTTTTTTTTACTGTGAATATTTGATGCAATGTGAATAAATTCACAAATAAAAATTGCTATGCTATGTTCACATATTTAAAAACGCAAATAAAAGTGAAAACTATGTGTTATTTTAATTAGATGCAACATTGCCGATGCTCTTGTTTTCTTCAACCCAACCTAAGAAATTCGTGGATCCTGTTTTAAAGACTACAGAATGCGATGATATCTCTAGCTATCATCATTCCCACACTCTGATTTAAAACATGTTTTATTGTTATCTACGAGCCGTGGTGCATTAGAATAATCTCGTCTGAGTGTCCGACGACCTAGCCGCGGTGTGCATTAGAATTCCCTCCTGGGTCAGTGACTGACGTAAGAACCAAGGTCGCTCAAGATGCAGTCCACAACAAACCAGTCTTGCTTGACTAGGCTGCAGCTTACACCAATTGCTCGGTAGTCTAGTCTTACGATTACTGAATCAACACTTACACACACATTCCACGGAGAAACAGCTCAGGTCTCTATTAGCTTGAAGACGACCGCACGCGAGGTTGCAAGATAAAGTTTCTACATCACGCACCAACTCTCAAGCAAGACTCGGATCTTTCGGGAATGTCACGAGAGGATCTGTCGAAAGTTTGAGAATTTTACGAATTTGGGAAAAAAATTGGGTAAAAATGTTTTAGTTATTACCACACCAGCACGACACAGTATTGGATGTCTATTCACTAACTTAATCGCGAACTTATCAATCAACGGTGAACGGGTTAATTTAGTGAAAACTGAGCGAATAATTTTTTAGGGTGTATGTGGTTTATGGGTTTTGTGAAATTATTCGTTAAAAGTTCATTTAAATTTGCTATTTTTGTTGTGACTTTGTACACTTCATTCTTTATCCAGACATGTGTAATTAACTAGGAAAACGCTTGTCCCGCCGCGTTGTTGGATGAGCGTAATTGGTAAGCTGCCATTGTGTTACGCGGATTTTCTGTTGTTCTGTGAAAAATTATTACTTAGTCGAAGATTTTTTTTGAATTAAAATAAAAAATTAACTTAACTTTTTAATAAATCGTAATTTTAAAAAAAATTGTAAAATTGCAATTTTCATAAGAAATAATTATCGATTGCGCTCAAATTTAACACGAGTATATTAATTCATGAAATTAGGGTTCTGTGAAAAAATCATTACAATAGGATAAAGCATGTTGGTGTACCTAGTCAAAGAATTGTTTTTAAAAAAGAAAACCGTAAAATTTCGATTTTCATGAGAAATATTTTTCGATTACGCTCAAATTTCACACGAATATCTTATTCATAAATAGGTTCTGTGAAAAAATCATTACAATCGGATAAAGCGTTAGTGTTATAAGTCGAAAAAAATTAAAAAATTTAAAAAAAATCGTAAAATTGCGTTTTTATAAGAAAAAAATTCCCGATTGCGCTCAAAAACGTGGCAGTTCTAAGTTCAGAGAATTCGAAGGCCTCCATAAAATTTCATCGCAATCGGAGTATCGGTTTATCCGGAATCGTGCTGACAAACACAGAAAAAAAAAATACAGAAAAAAAAGAAAGAAGGAAGGAAAGAAAAAAAAAACATTCCGGATTTTTTTCTCCAGTGTAGTGAAATGGAATCTTCGCTTCGCTCGCTACGCTCGCTACGCTCATCCAATTAATCTACAGCTGTATTACTCAAACAACCGTGAACCTGCCTTGTAGTATTTTTTCATGTGAAAGAAAGAAAAACACATTTTGTAGGGTGGGCAATAATTCTCAACCGTGCGGCGCACGTACATGCACACTACAAATGCCACATTCTTACATACTTTAACTACATATGCACATTGAAGCCGAATACATAGATAAATGTGCACATACCGGTACACATGCATAGGTTACAGTCTTCACATATTTTAACCTAGGTCTAACACATATCACACACAAACATACAGATACAAAAACACACAGCTTGTGGATGTTGATCATTGTTATTTGTGCATAAATTATTATTATTTTTGCTAAGTATTTATTTTAAACTAAGGCTTTTTAAAATCGTATGGTGACATACACGTATAGTTAGTGGCATGAGGCTTGCGGACCGTCTTTTATTACATGTGTATATAATTTTAATAAAGGAATTGTACCATTGTTATTATGTTTTTGGCTTCACGAAATAAAAATAAATACTGATAATATTTAAGCAAAATATAATTAAGTACTTTCTTAAAAGTCGGACCATGGTAACATCGTTCGTAATGGTGCATTAGCATAACACTTGGGTATTACTCAGGACAGACAACGACAATGTCAACGACTCCAAACCTGCCAGAACCACGTCTCGGCAAGAACTAAACTCATCTTCTTAAAACACAAAATGTTCAGAAAGCATGGCGTAGCGTTACTTAATGTAATCTCACTTTCCATTATCACTTAGCATGTTATCTTCGGACTGCACTCAGACATAGTCACATAGCTGCATTCGCGATTAGAGGAAATCAGTTGAAAATACCTGCGGTTATGTTGGCTCAACGGTTACCGCACTGTGATACTTAGCATGATTTATGTATTGACTTGACAGGTGTGAGGCACCCAACCGTACAATATGCTCTTCATGCTAACCAGCCGTATAATGCTATTCGGTAATTGGGAATTAATTGATAGAGGATACGATTTGATTCCGGACTTCGCAATGTGAACACGGAAATCGTCGGGAATTGAACCAAGGATCCTCCAGGATTAAGAACTCAGATGAATATCATAGTTGTCACTAATTAAGGACTTTGAAAGTGTGGCATTAACCGTTTAACGCACTTATCAAAAATGTCATTTTATATGCATCTGCTTAACCAAAAAATGTGTTAGGTAATGGTTAATTGTAATTAGTTATTAATTTACTGAGAAAATACAAAAATAGGGTGCACCATAAACCAAGTAAAAACGTTAAAACTTTTTAATTAGGACGAATCGACCAAAATCTCCTACAATATTATTGTGGGTTCTTTATACGCCGTGATCTTGAACTCTAAAATTTGGAGTTCAAATTATATATAAATTATTGTTTATTAACATACATTATTGTATATTATTGATATTAATTATATAAATACGAATTATATATAAATATATAAATATGGTAGATGCAATACAAATTTTTTATCTTGATCGTCTTTTTTAATAATTTAGACACTCGGTCATAAGAATGAGAAGGGTTTTAATTTCGCGGGGCACGAAGAAATATAGTATTTGAATGTTTAAATCGTTTAAGTCCATATTGGTTTCATGATCTAGTTTTCATGAAACAAACGTACATCACATTAATGCCATTTTCGAAATTCACTAAACATTAATTTTCACAGATTTCAGGAACCGAAAACTAAAGTTTTTGTAACATGTTTTTAATGGAAAATTTAAGACGGTTTATGTGTTGTTAACTTGTTTATGTGTGTGAAAACGGCAATGTGCTTAGCGAACATTATGACTCGTAACTCATTTTCTTTTTCTTTTTCAATGCTTGTTTTAGGGTGCACATAATACAATCCATCGAGTCATTTATTTCTCAGTTAGCTAAATGGTTACTTTACAGGATAACCTGCAACAATGATTTGCCAGGTTCCTGGAATTCAGCACGCACGCGCCATCACTTCCCGAAGTAGATAATCGTCTCTGTTAGCACATGGCTATTTACATACTGGTGGGATGACGTTCACACCTCAACATCCAGTGCCATGACGCCAATCAGGCCAATCAGGTGATGGTTGTAGAACTATTTGCAAAGTGCAGGCTGGCTGTACTTGGGTTTACAGATAATAAGTTTCGAAATAAGATATATGTTCCGAAAATGAAATGAACGAAGTGCTTATTAGTAGGACCATTGAGTATAGAACATCTATACTCAATGGTAGGACTAGATCAATACTCTCTGCTATAAAATTAGGCAAAATAAAATGGCAATTAAACTTATCATAAAGCTTTGAACAATGGATGGAAGGGGGGGGGAGGGCGTTAAGTGTTGTGGTTTTTATCTGGCATCACATCTTTTAAAAAATGAAATATTACAAGTTTAATTGATAACAAATTAGCATTGCTCTAAAGATTACCTAGGACAAAATCTAAACACATGGATTTATTGTGTTAGTTATTACATTAGCCTTTCCAAAGAAATGTGCAATAATGTAAGTTTTAAAGTTACTAGTTGTGTAGGGTATCAGCTAGACAGTCAATCAGTCACCCACTCAGCCAAACAGACAGTCAGACAGTCATTCAACGATCCAATCATGTGCAGAAATCACCACCATCCATCCAACCAAGTGAACCAACCACGCAAGAAGTTACTATCAAATTTAATATTCTTCTACAAAATGCACAATAATATATCAATTTTTGTACTCATACATCGCGTCAACATATTATTATTGTCGCTCGCATAACAAAACATTACCGATATCATTGGCTAATTCTGGGTTTGAACCCGCGTCCTTAGTTTCAAATGTTGCGTACAAGCATCATAACGGTAAGAATCATGTCGGTGATACAAACCTATAAAGAAAGAAAAGAGAAATGTTTTATACTGGAAGCAAATACAAATGTCGGGAGGGAAGAAGCCGGACTCAGCAGGACCAGTAGCGCGCCGCGTGCGTGCGTGCGTGCGTGCGTGCGTGCGTGCGTGCGTGCGTGCGTGCGTGCGTGCGTGCGGAGCTATAATAAAAGTGTTCCCCGTCTAAAAACCAGTTAAGCAACTAAGCGGGTTCTAATTTCTCCAAATACAAATTAATTTTTAATTGTTATTATAGTGCCATCGATCTTATTCCTTCTATTCCCGTTCATCGTCATATTCATACCTAATTATCTAGGGCCTATACATCTTGTCTTGTTGGTAGTTACATTTTTAGTTTACCACGATCACGGCACATCTCGTCAAATGTGATGTCAATGTATCAAAGCAAAAATCAACTGAGTAAAACATAAAAAGAGTCAAGTTATGTAATGTGTCATTAAATAAAATACTCCACATTTGATGAGCTGCACAAATCATAACTTTAAAGTTGTAATTTTTTTTATTTTTGGAAACGGTTTAAGAGCGCTTTAGCTATTTTTTCGATTGGGCGGTCACAATGTTAGTGCGAGATTCCACGGCCATTGCAAGCGTCAGATAAACTGGAACCACGTGCGGCGGCAACATTTTTATTTTAACAACTTCGCGGAATTGTTTCACAATTCAGAGAATTTTCTTTAATTAGTAGTACAACTTTATTTTAAAAACAAAGCTCTGCTTTTACATTAAGGTTGCCTCAAAGACACAGAATAACAAAAACTAATTAATTTACATTTATACAAATTACGTTTAACAATAAGTAAAATTAGTTACAGATTACGAAAAAATTAAATGAAGTGAAAAATGAAGTGAGAAGCAACTACTAACGTAATCACATGAGAAAGGTCTATAAGACGTATCATTGACAAATTCACGTTGTTTTAATGCAAACTATCTGGGTGTGAATCCCGAAAAGGATTTATTTTGATGTAGTGCTTTACCGCAATTATGTATTCTAATGTTTCTATTATTTAAATTACAAATAAATTCTTGGCATATTTTACACACAAGTAGGCTACTAAGGAATTACGACAATCGTGAAGCCTATATAAATTTTGTCGGTAACGATTAGTATCTACTTTTTAAATAGGGAGCGAAGGAACATAATCGAAAGATTGTCCAAGAAGAACACAAACAAAATATTAATGAGAATTGCAATTTTTGGTGGAGGTGCCAAATACGGAAAATACCAATAAAAAAATAATAGATCCGTACCCTTGACCCCCATGGTCAGCAAAGTCACTCTGTATCATCCTTGTTGATGGGCAATGTCAACAATAATGCGCATTTTATATCGTGAGTCGTGACACACGCACAGACGGACGGACGGACGGACGGACGGACGGACGGACGGACGGACGGACGGACGTGGTCATCTTTAATTTAAAAAAAAAAACACGCTAAATAAATAAATAAATAAATAGTATTTAGAGTCTACCCAATCAGTTATATAACTGATTTTCAGTGGGGGACTTTAAATCAAAGCGACCAAGCCAACCCTGCAGGCCCCGACGCAATCGACGAGTGAGCGATAACCAACCAAAGATCGAAATTTTTAATAGGAAATATAGCAATCAGTGGTATGGACAGTGCGAACACCCGCGAATCAACGCCAGAATCAACAAGGCCGATTCAGAACAACTCTGAAATTTATTATGTGCTTCGTTGCTAGGACGGCTCCAAAGTCACCGTTTACAAACTCCTAAGACAAGAACTGATGGACTTAAGTCCAAATCAGAAGTTAAAAAACTTCTGACTGTAGCGGGAATCGAACCCTGGACCTTCTGCATTGGAAGCAGATACGCTAAAAATTAGTCCAATAACATTTTTCATCCATACCTGCTACATAGTTGGCTTACGGTATTTTGTTATCATTTTCAGCTGGAAGGTGATGAATAACATAAAAACTCTATCAACGAGTGTATCATAGATTCCTGATGTTCGCCTTATCAACGAAAAACCTTTGAAAATAGCCTCATGGCAGCTGTGTTTTTATCCGAATAACGAACATGTTATGTTTCAAATGGTTCTGTCGTTAATAGGAGTTGACCTGTCTCTGTTAGTTGGGAGAGGTTAACCTGTCGCTGACCGGGCACATCATCACTTAACTCTGTTCTGATGGCAAATAAACAATAGCATGCCACATGTGGTTGTTTAGTTGGGAGATGTTGACCTGTCGCTGACCGGGCACATTATCACTTAACTCTGTTCTGATGGCAAATAAACAATAGCATGCCACATGTGGTTGTTTAGTTGGGAGATGTTAACCTGTCGCTGACCGGGCACATTATCACTTAACTCTGTTCTGATGGCAAATAAACAATAGCATGCCACATGTGGTTGTTTATTATGTAGTGAAATAAGTAATTATATGATAATCGTGGAGATTCCGCATGTTATTAGCAAACTTAATTACAATTCGTATGCAACATTATGATGCTGCTTAATTTTATAATAGCGAATATAACAGTATTGAGTATATACACTAGTTGTAAAACATGAAATTATACTAATATATTGTTTTACAGCCAATGCAACATAATAGACATTCAATAAAACTGTATTATTATCTAAGCCATGTAAAGCCAAGAAACAATAATTCAAACATTGAAATCTAATTGAAACATATCACAAATAAAATAGCAAAAATTGTTCAAACGAGTCATAATATGTCATAATAATTTTAATATTTTGAATATATATCTTTGGATTTGATATGTTTTATGTTTTTATATGCTTTTAAATTTATTTTTGTATACACCTCAATGTTAAATGGTAGCAATGCTGTATTTGAGTGAATCAATAAATAATTAAATAAATAAAAGAGGTGTGGCCTGTTCATAGACAGTTTTGATCACCAAAAGTCTGAATTGAAGTATAATAGTTGTTTTCTGCAAAGTTAAGTTCTGAATGGAGATACCATTAATTGAGACTGTATTTTCTCAACCCAATTATTTTTAGCTGAAAACTAAGTCTTGGGAATTCAACCAAATAACTCATTTTTGTGGCGTTTTAAAATCGCTTAGTTTAAGGAGAAAGTCTTAATGTAATATTGTAATTGGTTTTGTTTAAATTGATTATTAGTATGTGTAATCTGCAGCAATGTTCGCGTTCTGCCGACTATAACGAAGTCTAATTATGTTAATATTCTAATTAATTTTGCCATGCAACGTGAGCCTTATACGATCGAAACACTTTCAGTTAAATAAACAGCATTTTGTTTGAGAGTATTATTCGTTAGTATTTTGCATACCAATTCAATGTGCCACATTATAATATACTGCCCCTTTTAGTAAAATGGAGAAAACACTTACTATACCAGTATAAACGTTGATAGCGTCGTGTACAGATCATTTTATACAATCATTGCGATTCTTTCTCGTTATCCTAGTGTCGACACCGCATTATTTCTATACTAACCTGCTGAACTAATAACACACTAACACCGCACACACTGACAGTACTCGTGTTGACTGTAATTAGTCCAAATAGCAGTTGACGGTTATGAGTCTCGCCGCAACTAATTATTTTCCAAAACAGCCCGCGCCCACCAAGAATCGAACGGTAACTGAAAAGCATTAGATCGAATCCCAGTCGTCCAGCTTAGAGAATTGTCCTTTACTTTTCCTCGACTAAATAAAAATAATTTTCTTACGTCCGCATAAAAAATACTCTCGTTAGAAAGGATAGAGTGTCTACTGTTGTCGATAGTGAAATGGAAAAACTATTGCAACATTCCTTGTGATACTTGAACGAAATCGCAATCACATAAAAAGTGAATTGTTAGTTCCTGTATAGTGGCGAGTGGCCCCTCCCTCCAGGGCCTGAAGTAAGCGAGGCTTGCCCTTCACCCAGCGCGCCATCCTAGCATGGATGAGTGCAAAAAGGAAAGGTAGCGCTGCAGTACATTGTGATGAGAGAAATGAATGTTTTTCTGCCGGTCTCAGTGATCTAGCCACCCTACCCCTCTATCTCCTCAAATGTGTTTCCATTCCATATAAAAGGCAGCACTTCTGAAATTCAAGTCACAGTTCAACTACAGCTCTAGCAAGCTTCCTTCTCGTACACTGATACCAGCTGGTTAGAAACATTTAGCAACATGACGCTACGTGTAGCGGTAAGTGATATGCCCAAATTCATTTCAGCTCTAGTGTTTTTTCAAAATTTTATTTTCAATTTTTATCCACCAATTTTTTATATCAAAACATCCAACACACTCAAATTTGATAACGATTAGTTATACATGAGTATTCGCATTTCATTACTACTACTAAAGATTAATACGCAAAAACTGTGTAGCTATAATTTTATTCAAAATTTTGATTTTGATTTTTAATTATCTATATTTTATATAAATTGTACCAATGAAACCAACAATAAAACTCAAATTTGATTATGATTTGCTATACATGACAACGCCTGTCATTGGTTGATTGCATTAAAGATTATCAAATCCCTTGAATGTTACAGTTGGAACCTTAGCGACATATTAAAAGCGCTTCAATCTAAAATTTGATAAATATTAATATTATCGATTTATTGATTCATTAATGTGATTGAATGGTTAATAATAATAATTAATAATTAGCTTAATTTTTTGATGAGTACAATTTTGATTTAATCCAGTTTATCGTTCAAATGCGACATTTAATAATTTTATTTCATGCCTCAAATTTAGAAATAGTTTGATATATCTGTTCTGCTTTCATCTTCTAATAAATATTTACCATTCAAGAAATGTCGATGATCTAAATAGTTAATTATTAATAGTTTTAAGTATGAATATAATTGTTCAAAAAATGTATTTTACTGCATGAATCTAGCATTTTTCTTGTCCCTAACCGTCTGTTTGTTTGTTTCTTCAGTTGGCAACCAGTTTGTTTCTGGCAGTTTTGGCGCTGTGCGAGAGCGGCGGCCATGGAGGAAATCATCAGTAAGTCAAACCCTTATCTCACTCATACTTAATCAGCAGTAAGACATACTCATACACTCCCTTATCTCACTCATATTTACTGAACATTAAATGACAATTATTCAATTTTATTAGATAATTATTTGCTATAAAACTATATTTTAACCAAAACACTTTACAAGTCAGGAATGAGTTTATGAATTTGTAATTTAGGGGTTGAGGAGGAGAACTGCATTCAAAATATTCGACTCAGTATTCAATTCGTCATTCTATTCTCCCATGATTATTGTAAAATGTAGACAATTATTAAATTTTGGGTGTAAGGGGTTGTTTCTTGAATTGTAGTTAGGGGGAAGATACTTTAATTTAAAACAATAAGATGGACCAGTTTAAGTAGTACTCCAGATATTTTAAAACAAATATAATAGGTATTACTATGTACTTAAACATTTTTGTTTTTAGAGAAATTACGTACACGGTTACTTATTCCATACACCCTCATATAGCGTTCAATTTCCACCTAGCATTATATATTATCAACATAACACTTGAAGATAATTTATATGTTCAAACAACACGCAATATTAACGGCTACGAAACAATTACATTATTTATGTGTATGTCAATTATCATTACAATTTTTGTTTACAATTGCCCTTTGAAGTTGGCGAATAACTCGAAGTGATGTAGCAAAACTTGTTAGTAGTTCATTACAAAAACATACTAATGTGTGTGAAAAAATCTAAACTGAAATTAATACTCTAAATTATCGATCATCATATTATTATGTGTTATGTATGGTACCTGCTATAAACAATTTGGTATGGACCTCCTCATTACACCTCGACATATATCTTTAGCTCGGACGGTCTTTACGAAGGAGAGTTTAGGTATTCATTGCATTACATTACATTATGACTAAGTTAAAACTCGTAAACATTCAGCAAAGACTACCGATATCGGGAATCGAACCCATAAGCTTCTGAATCAGATACCTGTATGTTAGGTATTGTTGATTGACTTGTGTTGATAATTCGGTTCGGTCACTTCATATCGCCATAGGTCACTTTTGTACATTCATAGCCGATCATTTGAAACTCTGTTCATTGAGCAAATGTATTAACAATATTACAATATTTAATATGGCTCATCATTGTTTCAAATGTTGCACGGCAAAAAAAGCATAACATTTATTCTTTTAATTTTTAAAATAAATATGAAATAAGTAAAGTCTAATAGGTATTTATTGATACTAAACTCATGCTATGTTTTAACCTAACCGATATATTAAAATCTGAAACGAATCCAACCTAGAATGATATCATCCTAGCTGCAAGTGTTTCTGGATGAGAAACTATCCGCAAAAGAAATTTCGCTTCTGTTGATTCTGTAAACATATTGCGTGAAATAATTAACTTTCATGCAAAGTAGAAACTATTTTGTCATATTAGTCAACAATTAAAATATTACAGTCACAGTTTTCGGTTACCAAATATAAGATGTTGCGTTCTAGAATTAAAAAGTCACGGTATGAGTTAGAAAGGAGAACCCCCTCCTGACTTGGGCCCACACACTCACTCGCTCACTCGATCACTTGATTCGCCAGGCTAGCAGACGACAGTCGGCAGCCAGCTAGCGAGAAGATCGCCAAGATAAAGTAGCAACACCTTGGGCGGTGGCGATGCATGCCTTGGTTTGATTCACCCATGCACAAAACGAGATCTTGTTTTGATGTACAAAAAAATCATGTAAAGTTAACGTTTTGCAACGGTTTCTCTTTGGAGCTGGGTTGGGTTGGGCTAGGTGGTAATCAAGCGTACCGCTAATGTGGAACGTGGACACATTTCACAGACAGTTAACATTAGTAACTGTTAAGAAACAACAAAAAATTAGAACAAAGCATGTGTCTATGATAGTTATTACAACTTCATTACAGTTAGAATAAATTCTTGAGGTTATTGAGAACAAGTTCCAAGAATTTTAAAAGTGTTGGGAACCTCAGAAATAAATGTATCACACTTTTAAATATTCCGCAAATCAGAATGAAAATCATTACTAATTATCAATATTTTGTATTTTAAGCGTATTGTGCTCAATATTTTGACCAGCTTTTTTGTAAACATTAAAGTTACAAATTTCGTAATAGATTGAGCCTTAGTCACTATCTATTCTCGTTGGTGCACTTCAAATTCAGGATAAACTAAACTCTGTGTTCGTCATCAATTAAAATGTTAAAAAATAAATAAACATAGACTCGGTAACAACGGGACAAAGTAAAAAAAAACAGATTTTGAAACGACTATAGTATAGTAATATTCCCCAAGTGCAAATTGTAGGTTCGATAAGGGTTACATGCTTTCATCACTCGCTTTGCACAGTATGTGGGAGTTGATCATGTCATAGAACCCCTACTAATATCTCTCCCCACTCCACCACCCACCCCACTATTTGAGCACGTGTATCAGTCAACCGCGACCCCCCCCCCCCTGAAAGAGAGATGCATCCGTGCCCCATTAAACAAACACGATGTTATCATTCCGCGAAGTTACTCGTTCGTCTAATTAGAACACATTTATTGTAGCAAAATTAATTACCTTTCACCAATTACAACTTACCACTCACTTTCTTTGAAATTTAGTCCTTTCTTTTAACGACAGGTGTGTCATTTCTATGAGTGATTGGTTTCCATTTAGCAATTAAGTGTATTACATAGAAAAAATTACAATTTCTTAAAGTAAATATTTGTTTTTAACGAAAATGACGATTAAGTATCACTCAACTGTGTAAGATTTCTAAGAAAAGGAGATACCCTATTTCAAGCACTAATTACATATTTCCACCATCCGGCGGATTCAGCTTTCAAAATGATGTAGATTGCTTTGCCTTATTATAGGATATTATTCTGATCAGTTTAGCGTAATCAAAGCAATTATACTTAATTTCATACATATAATTAAAGTAAAGCGAGTGAAATCATTGCCAGTCAGCCAGAAAATGTGTTGAGTTTACTTCAGCATGACTTGATGAAAGCAAAGGATCGAGATATCAGCCCAAATCTGAATACGCCTTATTAGAATAGCAAACAGCAATCTTAACTTTGCTTGAACAGGTGCGTTTAGTTTAGTTAAGCGTCTAGGTTTGATTTAATCGAGGAATAGTCAACATTCAAATATGACTCGTTTTGTTTCACATAAATAATGTTCCTTTATATAAGAAGATGTAAAACTAATCGTAAACTTCGGAAAGTAACATGATTTAATGTACTCAGTTATTCAAAGCCATTATTTTAGAAATATGTTTAATAACAGATGTCGAGCTATCCACATTGTGAGGTAAAAACAAGAAGGAAATGTAAACGAGGCTTTCAATCAGTAAATTTGCAAAATGTGTACCACATTGTTAAATTGTCAATTAACCCGAATAAATGTTTGTAATGCCAAGCATTGCAAAAAGCAAAACGCATTTGATCTGACTACATCGTTCAAAAATAAGAGTTTCGCTTAGATTATCATTTTGTTAGCAAGGACATTAGAAATCCCATTATGAGTTTCATCAAGGGAAAATACGTATGTTCCAGTACGGAGGTAAAAGAAGTATAAATGAGGAATGATTGCTCAGAGCCAAATTGGCTTCGGAATATAATTATTGTCATTTTTTACCATGTGGAACGATCTGTGTTATCACTGTCACAGTTCCAAACCAATATTTAACACAAATTCTATACTTAAATAATTACTTTTGTTAATAATCTTGGGTTTGTTCGAGGATGCTAACAAATCAAACTGTTTTTACCAATTTGCCTTTCGTTTCGATTTATTAGGAAAGGTTTGACTTATGGTTGAAACATTTGGGTTCCGCATTTGAGATATAAGTAGTTCTTTATTATTCTTGAAATCTGCTCATTCCTGTTGTAATTACAATTTCCTCTGATAAAAGTGATTCTGCGGATGAGAGTTAGTGGCTGTTCGAGCGTTGAGGAAAAAGCGTGATCGTTGATGCGTACACATTATCTAACATCTTCGTAGGCAAAGTTGGGTTGTTAAAATAATTATTTAGCCCTCATTTGAGCAACTTAACAGTCTATTAATTAAATGCATGTCTATTCTCATCACGAACAATATTTTTTCACAAATTAAGTGTTCGCAGTTTAAATTGTGACCTATTATGCATATCATAAGCGATGCACTATTAACGATTCGGAATGCTCTCCCTTCTTGCATTGAACTCACCACGATGTTTTGTGTTCGTGATTCCAGTAAGAAAGTGATCATTCACGTGCCTTACAAGGTAAAGCACATCCATCACACGCATACGGTTTACAAGATCATCAAGGAACACGGACACGGACACGGAGGGTACGAGGTGGTCGGAGTCAGCCATGGTCACTCGGGAGGATTCGGCGGAGGCGGAGGCATCTCCGGAGGAATCATCGGCGGACACGAGATGTACGGACACGGGGGCGGCGGCGGAGGAGGAGGAGGCGGAGGAGGTGGACATGGACACCACGAGATGAGCTACGGACATTACGGAGGCGGAGGCGGTGGAGGTGGAGGATTCGGCGGAGGCGGCGGCGGCGGTGGAGACATTGGCTTCAGCAGCGGCGGAGGCGGCGGAGGCGGAGGAGGTGGTGACATCGGAGGTGGAGACGTTGGATTCAGCAGCGGCGGAGGTGGAGGCGGAGGAGGATTCGGAGGAAGCGGAGGCGGTGGAATTTCGGGAGGCAGCGGAGGCGGCGGTGTTCGGAGGCGGAAGCGGCGGTGGATTCATGGGCATCTCTGGAGGCGGCGGCGGTGGAGGAGGAGGAGGAGGATTCGGAGGCGGTGGTTTCGGAGGCAGCAGCGGCGGCGGTGGCGGAGGATTTGGAGGAGGCGGCGGTGGCGGAGGATTCGGAGGTGGCGGCGGAGGTGGTGGCTTCCAGTAAGCATCACTTCATTGTCAGAATATGCCAAGACCGTTTCTGATGCAATCAAAATATACCAACCGCGTAGCCCATCACTGAGAAGCAGGCCCCCTCGGAGTGACACCCGACTGACATCTCCACAACAAGATGCGTCACCCCGAGGGGCCGGCGAGCTCAATTAACCGCAGCATCATCGCATTCGAGCTGCGCTCATTCCTTCCAAGTATTATTCCGTTGCTTCTCGCTTTAGCATCGGCTCATAACACGACGAACATCATCACCCCATCCCCCGCGTACTAGTCTCCACAACATGTTCTATTGTTGTCTGTTTTTGTTACGTTGTTTTATACCGTTTTTATTATCTAAAACACTTTCGGGTGTTTTAGTGTTTGTTAATATGTTCATAAATAAAATATAAAAAATATAATGTTTGTATATTTTGTAATTGACCTTTTTCCTCTTCATACTTTGCCTCTAGATCATTCTAGTTGCATGACTCATAGACAACGGAAATGTAAAATTTAATTAATAAATTCATTCGTATTTAGAATCTACCCACTCAGTCATATAACTGATTTTCAAATGGGGACATTAAACCAAAGCGACCAAGCAAGCATCATACATACACACCAATAAACACTCAAATAAAACAGGCGTTATCAAAATGTGCTTTATTAATAATTGCTTATATTATTGAAATAGATTACATGTTTTTGCAACAACTCATTGCACATGCAGCTACAAACAACGGAGGCTAAAAAATACATTATTGTGTTGTATTAAAACTTACAAACTGAACACATCAAAAGGTTCCCTAAAACTTAAACACAATCTTTTAACAATAATATATAATACATATAATTATCTTTTAATATAATTGGTCACTATTGTTAGCCCCACATAGTTGATAAAAATTAAATAACAAATCTATTGTGTACACTACAGCAGTAATACATATTTTGATACATTACCATTAATAATGTTATCAACTTCTAAGCATACATTCTGATTAGTGCAAAAATCCAGCCAACAACTTCAAAGTAAGGTTGTCCAGTCTTGCCTAACTTAAAACCAAATTTAAAGTGATCAACATCCATTAGTACTTAATAATATTTGTTATTGTTGGATTAAAAATTATGTTTTTGTTTGAGAAAGGAATGTTCGCCTTGTTTGTCTGGAACTCGTTAAGGGGTATTTAAAGTAGAGGCAAAAAAGTTTTATTCGAAAAACACATGAAAACAGAACAAAAAAAACATTAAAGGTTTAACATAACTATAAAAATTGGATTTAAATACAAATACACGAAATTAAATTATCTACATGTTAATTGCCCTTACCTCCTTGATTTACATTGAAAATTATCCATTCTTAACGAGTGCACAGCACACATGTAATATTTCACTGTAATACGAATACACGAATACAATTCAATGGTGCACTCTAGTATAATAATAATCTATTTACGTTGAATAATCACAGATTTGAAGTAAACATCTCATATTGCTTCATATATCATTGTAATGTAGTGTGCGATACCCAAAACAACGTAACAATACGCACGTACACAGACATCGCGTCGATCTGAAACATTGTACAAAAGTTTGCATAAAACCTAAAATTAAATTTAACATTATAACAGTTTAATTTTTTTAAATTATTAAATTAAAAAATAATAGTTTAATCGTCGATTGCGTCGGGGTCTGCAGGGTTGGTTTGGTCACTTTGGTTTACTGTCCCCCACTGAAAATCAGTTGTGTGACTGAGATGGGTAGACTCTAAATACGTTTTTATTTATTTATTCATTCATTTAAGGAGAATTCATCAAAGTGGATATAAAATATTTTGTATAATCAGGTAACCGTCGTAAGTAAACCAGTAATTTTTAACATTATAATATCGAAATATTCTTATATTAAATTTACAATGTAGTTAACTATAAAATTAATCTCATAATACCGGTTGCCATTGTGTGAGCTAACTAACACAATCGTTTGGACCTCCAAATATAAAGATCCATGGCTACCAACTTCATGAACCCAACTGCGCGACATGAGCATGCGTTATATATCCCACAAACTCTTGTGTTTAAATCAACTTGTGAATCAATCTGAATTTAATTAATATATTTCAGAATAAGTTTAAACATAACTAAATTACGTAATGTAACCAATAGATATAACAATAGCTAATTGAAACATATTAGTAGGCATAATGCAACATGTAAATGAATAATTTATTATAAAATAATCTGGAAAAGTTGTACAAAGTACTTGTCAAGTCGAATTTTCCATAAACAGAATGATAATATAAAATTATCAATGCAAGTTAGCTTTGTTAGCGTAGCAGGTATGCATGATAAACCAGTCTCAAACTTCAAACATAGTAGTACATGCGTACGTTATGAGGCCAAAATAACATAATCTACAATACGCAAGTATGATAACGCATTAGTATATTTAAGTACGAATGTATGGATAAAATGAACATAAATTGTCAGAACAAACGAGACGTTTAAAATTTTAATTTGAGTCGTATTCTTAAATAATCCAACGTGTAATGTTAAAAAATATAACTACTTTAAATTTTACATAAAGACCAAAAACTTTACTAAATATTTTGGGCTCATCAATGGCTGGTTACAAAATGTTGGCATTTTAGATAGCAGGTAGCACCTAGCAGCTAAAATGAGTCGTTCGAATGTGACGAAATCACATCAACGACAAGTCGTGAATGTTGTATGTTAATCGTCTCGCCGCTCGGGGACAAGATTCACCAAGATGCCTTTGCTTTTGTGTTTGCGTTTTCCTTTCGTCTTCTTCTTGCTACTGCTTTTGTGATACTCCGGTGCAGACCTCGTCTTGTGTTTCTTCGGTGTTTCCTCCAACTCTAACTGGTACCTACGTTCCGGATACTCGGGGGCCGGATGTGGTTGCGGATACCCGTACTGTGGCTGCGGGTACCCGTAATGTGGCTGCGGATACCCGGGATCGAAGGGTTGCGGTACCATGTCGGTACGATTCACCAGCTCGTATGC
>JAMZAV010001832.1:0-142255 GCA_024449915.1 Sweltsa coloradensis
GACACTGAAACGTACATTTTAACAATAGAAAATGTTGGATTTGGCAATAATGTTTGTTGTGAAGTCCTAATTATTATACATTTTTATGTCAATCTTGGATCAGCAGTTCTTGGGTTAGATTTATTTTTAATTCTTTATTTATTCATTTTCCTGTTTTATGTATGAGAAGGCTCATGCAGGTCAAAACCATCCCCGAGGAATGGGAGGAAAGGAAAGGAATCTCACGTCGTGGTCGTATGGTCTTGGTTATCGTTCGTGTTGCCATGGTCGTCGTCGTCGGGTAGGTCGTCAAGGGAAAGGGTGGGAGTTCCCCGACGACGACCACCAGGGCTCGCCTCTAGTTTCGGAGAGTAACTCCCCTGATTACCACCTTATCTCTTTCGTCGCCTTTTACGATTAGCAGAGCCGTGCTCTGGAGGCCAAGTCTTGAGACCACTCGTTTCGAGTCGAGAAGTGAGTCGAATCGCTCATTCTATGTCACCGGTGACTTGGGGTAAACGATAATCGGTAGTCTTGGCACCATTTTCACGGCTTGAGGCTCCGCCCCCAACAATCCCATAGTGACCAATAGAAAACTTTGTTACAAAATAAAATCGATCAAAATCACAGCTAGTTAGATTGAAATAATCGATCTCTTTATTATGAAAGCAGTGCTATTTTGTTTTTGTATTGTTGTTTTGTTGTTGTTTTTGAAAGGTAGGCCTAGATATCCAATGTCAGATAATTTTTTTAATGTACATATTTAATTTAAACTTGGTGTTTGATCAATTTGGAAAAGGGGGATGCATGTATTAATACGGGTACGTTAATTTGCCGGTTGCTAGCTCACCGTGTTACATCTATAATTGCATTTACAACGTTCAACTAGATTGATATGTCACAATTTATAACTACCGAATCAATAACAAACTGTTTTGATCGTCTCAAGTCGACAAATTTCACAACTCACCACCAAATACCTCGTGGTTTGAAACGTGAAAAAACATTCGTTCCAAGTCACCGTGCGACTCGTGAACTTTGTCCCCAAGACTACCGATTTCGCAATTTTGAGCGACTTGGAGGAATTTCTCGACTCAGAACGTGTGTGAGTTGAAACGAGTGGTTTCAAGACTTGGCTTCCTGGAGGCCAAGTCTTGAGACCACTCGTTTCGAGTCGAGAAGTGAGTCGAGTCGCTCATTCTATGTCACCGGTGACTTGGGGTAAACGATAATCGGTAGTCTTGGGACCAATTTCAAGACTTGAGGCTCCGCCCCCAACAATCCCATAGTGACCAATAGAAAACTTTGTAACAAATAAAATCGATCAAAATCACAGCTAGTTAGATTGAAATAATCGATCTCTTTATTATGAAAGCTGTGCTATTTTGTTTTTGTATTGTTGTTTTGTTGTTGTTTTTGAAAGGTCGGCCTAGATATCCAATGTCAGATAATTTTTTAAATGTACATATTTAATTTAAACTTGGTGTTTGATCAATTTGGAAAGGGGTGATGCATGTCTTAATACGGGTACGTTAATTTGCCGGTTGCTAGCTCACCGTGTTACATCTATAATTGCATTTACAACGTTCAACTAGATTGATATGTCACAATTTATAACTACCAAATCAATAACAAACTGTTTTGATCGTCTCAAGTCGACAAAGTTCACAAGTCACCACCAAATACCTCGTGGTTTGAAACGTGAAAAAACATTCGTTCCAAGTCACCGTGCGACTCGTGAACTTGTCCCCAAGACTACCGATTTGGCGATTTTGAGCGACTTGGAGGAATTTCTCGACTCAGAACGTGTGTGAGTTGAAACGAGTGGTTTCAAGACTTGGCTTCCAGGGCCAGATTCTACCCCGGGCCCAGACGGTGAGAATCATAAGAAAAAGTTACAAGTTTACGGAAGATGTGAGTGCCGCAAGTGTTATGTCGTTTCAAAGACTTGCTAAGGACTTCCAGGAGACTGTTCAATTTAGTTGGTAGCATTTGTTAGCCTATCCTTATTTACCTTCTTGTAAAGTTACAACATTTTTTATAAAATAAAATAAAATAAATTGAATTGAATTGAAAGAACACGATCAATTACTGAGAAAACACGTCTACAATTTGTTTTCTTATTGGATCCCACACGTCTGGATGTAAATGGGTGCAAGGTCCACACAATCTCCTTGCGCCCGCCGCTCGATCAGTGGACCTTGGCAAATAGTTACACTACCAACACTACATTTAGCATAGTAGGAAGGGGCAAAAAGACTTTGCGGTTACGGCTGCTCGGACCAAAGTAGACAAAGAAGTTTACTAAGGGAACTTCTTTGTTCGTCCGTCACAGGTCTAGGGAGGAAAGGGGAGATTCTCACGACGCGGTCGTCATAGTCTTTGTAATCGTTCGTTTTTTTTATTTATTTGGATTAAGGACGCGTCAACCGTTAGGTCATAATGCACCATTCTAGCCTAAGGGGGGTGGGGAGGAGGGTCCCATGCTGGTCAGAACCAGCCACGGGTAAGGGGAGGAAGGGGGGTTTCTCACGTCGCGGTCGTCATCTTCTTTATTATCGTTCGTTGTGTCATTGTCATCGTCGCCGGGGGGTCGTCAAGGGAAGGGGGCAAGGTCTCCGACGACGATTGCCAGAGCTCGCCTCTAGTTTCGGGGAGTAAGATACTCCGCTCTGACTAGCTGATGTTTGCGAGGTGGACTTTTTCTCTTGAATCGCCTTTTACGATTAGCAGAGCCATGCTCTGGGCCAATGTTGTCATCAAGTTGACTTATAAAATATTTGCAACCACAAAGCTTTCAAAAAGGCGATTATTCTGTAGAATGTATCTTTTAAAAAATGCCAAAAGCTTTGATTGCACCAAGGACCTTTAGGCTTAATCTTTCGGAAGAAAGTACACTAGGCTCATATTTTTTCAGATGACCAATATAACTTCTGTATTGCGACTGAACTGGTATAGGTAGAGATACATATTTTAAGCGTAAAAGTTTTTTATGCTAAATTGGTGAACATAATATATTTAAGAATACGCCACACAATCTAATTTTATAAAAAATAAATTTTTACACAAATATTTTTTTACGACAGCTTGGCGTACCCGTATTTTTTTTTTTTCTTATAAGGTTTTTCAAAATTAGGTCCGCGGGACATTATATTCAAATACTAAATGTCCCAGCAAATTTGGCCCCTATAGTATCTATTTTCTAGAAAATATTTTTTTTGAAGACTTCCGCCCGGATAGGTAAGATATGTAAAGGATATCTGAAAAATACCGAATTCAAGATAGTACCAAGTTTTTAACGTTTAAATAACATAAATATCGGAGACACAACTTGGAACTACTTTCAAAATCGTATTACAAGATATTTGGTATCCATAGGAACGGTTTCAAAATTTCAAAATTAATTTATATTTTTTTTGTTTGGAAAATGGCGTAATAATGCTGGAAACAGATCTTTTGTTGATATGTTTTTACTTTTTTTTAAAATAAGTTAAGGTAAATAATACGTATAGCATATTTTTTTAAAAAACCCTCCCTCCTCTCCTATCAAAAAAATTCTACGACCATTTCCGAGACATTTTTTTTCGACAATCTTGCTACCCTAAAAAATAAATTTTTTTTAAAAAATTTTGCTTTTCATTTTGTAGGCCCAATTTTCAACAATTCTATAACACCGAAATTTCCCGGTCTGCAACAAATTTTGCAAAAATATACTGTTCAGTTGTTTGTATTTAGGGCGTATAAGACCTATAGGCGAATTTTGTTCGCCGGCCGACTGCCCCAAGGGTGTTTAAAATTTTTAACATAAAGTCAAAAAAAGTGAAAATAGGGCTTACAGGGCATTTACTTAATTCAGATAAATAAAAATTTTAAAAATCTATGACTGTTTGAGATTTTCCATAGGCCTAGTGGGATGCTTTTTGGGCAGAGCGAATAGCTATTTTTTACTGCCCAAATATGTCCTTTTCCCTTTTAATTTTTTACTACTACTACTTTACTATTTTTGTTCTCCTTTGTAAAGCGTTATATATATTTAAAATTATATATTAAACTAGACATTTTTAACGAACATTTTTCTTCGAGTCTAAAAATCTCGTTAAAAAACCCTTTCGTTTATAAAGCATTTTCCCAAAAATTTTTTCTAGGCCAAGGTCTAAGTCAAAGAAATGGAGCGTTCACAAACTGCCAACGTTTTAAAAACCTCTATTCTCTCTTTTCTCACTCGCACACACACAGCTCACTGTTTGATTAGTCGTCGTAAGGCTAGTCGTAAGAATTGGATTTGGGCCCCAATTCGTTACGACTTACGATTAACCCTTGAAATTTTGGACGAGTTGTGAACGTTCTGATTGCAACCTACTCGGCAATACAAAATTTACCCCTTGACCCTGAAGCTTACGCTTTGAATATTGAAATGATGCTTAACCCAAAAACAAATTTTTTAACGACAAAGCGGGGGGTGGGTCTTTTATTTTCTTATGCTGCATAGTGAGAATTTTATGTCGGCTGATGCATCTTTGAAAAACCACAAATTTCCGATGTCCCTACATTTAGGTCAAGGTCGGAAAACAGTGGCGTGCCCCCCGCGTAAAGCAATACTTTTTTAAAATTATTTTTTTTACAATTTCTAGTATTGCGTAGTTTTTACTTTGTTTCAAAACACTTCTATCAACAAAGCTAACATTCAAAAATAGGGTTTACTTGACAATAATCACCTACATTGTTTACAAAAACAAGTCTTTGGACCACCTGAATTTTACATTAAATAAATAAAAATAAATTTTATTTAGAGTCTACCCACTCAATTATGTAAAATGATTTTTGTGGGGGACTTTAAAAAGGACCAAGCCAACCCGCAGGCCCCGCGCAATCGACGAGTGACGATAACCAACCCAAAAATCGATATTTTTAATAGGAAATATATAGCAATCAGTGGGAGGCAGGCGAACACCCGCAATCGATTTTAATGTCAAAAGGTAATAATATCATAGCAATTAAAACACTTTGAAAAATTATTATATTTAAACAAAACTTTTGCAAGAAATTTAAAAAATAAAAAGATCCCACACATAACATTGTTTGGGGCTTGAAAAATACAGCCCAAACCCTTTCCAATCAAAAACAATGAGATCTGAAAAGAAATGCCAAGCTAATTAATTACCCTCCTACATTTTCGCAATCCTAATCATAATTCCTTTGTCCTGTACGCATTCTTGCATAGCTTGCAAAAAATTTTTCACAAATTTTTTTTCATTTAAAAAAATAGTTGCAAATGAATTTTGGACGCTTTACAAGGATTCATCACAGGAAAAGTAGTTTTTTTTTAAAATTGCGAAAAAGTGAAGGGTAAAGCTTTTCATTTTTTAAATCTCATTCTTTTTATTGTGTAAAGGGTTTTGGGTTTTATTTTTACAAGTTTTTTTTTATGTTTGGGTTTAAAAATATCAACAAGAATCTTTTTTAACCTTTATGACGTAACCTTATTTATCGGGTTTTTGAATCAAATAGTGTGGTCGCAGTACAAAATAGAAATATATTGGAATATTTTACATATAAACAATGTTTAACGGAATTAAAAGCCAAAACAAATTTATGGGTAGAAGAAAAAGGGTCATGTATCTATATGATTACTATAAAAAAACAACCATGACATGAATAAAGCCAATTATTTTTGTGGGCACGAAAAAAAAAAAAAGAGAAGAACTCTTAAGATCGCTATTATTTTGCTATTACATCTAAAACTTAAATTGAAATGGGCATACCCAAATCCAAAAGAAGTGTTAATTAACGAGTGAGCGCGCGAACGGAGGGGTCTCTTTCAACTTAACGGGGCTTATTCTGTTAGTTTGCGTGTATGTGTACGTTTTAAAAACACCGAATCGTGACAATTGCCTGAAATTTTAAAAAGACATCCGGTACGAGTTTACTGAGAACGCTAACAAAATCACAAAATCCTAGCGTTTGAACCTACAAGAAATTATAAAAATTTAAAACTAGCTTCCCCTGTTTAGAAATTATTTTAAAAGACAAGGGTTTTGATTTTTTAAAAGATATTTTTGTCTGTTATTTGCCTGGCCCTGAAAACCGTCCCCTGCAAGGGGCTGTCGAATGTTGCCGTCAAGGTACCCCAAAATTTCCCCTCGTAGATTGGTAAACCTTGGAATTTTTACGATTTCGTACTGGCTATGTTTTCCTTAGTATTGTCACAGATGATGGCTGCACTGCGTTTTGCATTTCAAAGATGTTTAATAAATTTTTAAAAAACAATCCAGAAATACAAAATCTTTCCCGACCCGGGGGTTGAAACCCCCGTCCCCCCCATATTTTCGGCTATAAGGCGCTTTAGCCAAATAGAATAGGGAAACGCCAAAGTCTTGTTAAAAGGGGTGATGAGTCATGTGTTGAGTACCCGGGAACATTTGCATTTAAGTTTGATAATTATATTGCTATAAATAATAGGGTTTTTAAGTCAGTTGGTATAAGGGCGCGTCAACTGTTAAATCGTAAGTCGCCATTTTAGCCTATGATTGGCTGGGGAGGCCTAAGGTTGGGGAAAAAGTAATGTTACCGGGTACTCAACACATGGCTCACTCACTCGTCTAACAACGACTTTGGCGTTTCCCTAGTGTTTAAAACAGGAATGCGAACATATTATATAATCGTGAAACCAATAATATATACACCGGTAAATTTGTTCAATGTTGCTGTACCGGTACATTGTGTTTTATTTATATTAGTATTTCATTGATACAAAATAAAGAACATACATACATACCGGTATATATACAAATGAATGCGGCAGGAATAAAGTTCATCCAAAATTGTATGTTTTTTGTTTTGTTTTTGCAACCAAACGGAAAATCTCGTATGAGGCCTTGAGTGATTTTTCAGAGGTGTGTGTACTTCTGCAAGATAACCGTACCCTACATGCCTGCACCTTTTCCCTTAACAATTTCGATTTGTTTATCTATTAATTCGGCATGTTTTGTTTGCAAATGTCTCTTTAAATGAGCTGGTTTCATGCAGTGGTTGCGGACAATTTGTCTAAAGACTAAATACAATCCACTGACCCACTTTGCCAAGGTGGTGGTGTGGAATAGTGCATTCAGAAAACATTGACTTAGGATATAAAATTAGTTTTTAAAATAATGTTCTTTCAGCACTGAAGCTCTACAACATTAAAAAAATAGTATTAATATTTTTTCCAAGTACCCCTTTAGAATGTCTCGCGTACCCCCAGGGGTACGCTTACCACAGGTTGAGAAACCACTACCCTAGGCAATCCCTTACAATCATTATTTTAATATAATCAATCAGAAACATATATTAAATAGTGTCTAGTATACTATCAACTCAGAAATTAAAAGGATATTCAACGCCCAAACATAAAATCAGGACCCGGCACCTCCACCAACAATGCATTCTTATGGAGTTGAAAACTTTCTCGCTACTACCCGGCACCTCACCAAAGGCGTAACTTTGGCTATTATAAATCATGTGTTGATTATACATGAATCGGTGAGATTTTTGATCCTCATTATGATCGAAATAAAATAACCGGTGATGTGCATTTCGAATTAAAAATAATAATAGTATTGTAGTATAATAATGTGACCTTTTCCAGACAAGAAATGATTCACGGATGGGCAAACTCACGTAAATATTTTATAGATACAGTAATGGTAGCTCCATCGATATACGCGAGCACTTATCCGGGAGTTACTTCGGTTCGATATCATTTGTTATTATCATATAGTGGGAGATTTCCTTCCAATCATACTCAACCCTATAATCTATAGTATGCATCAATTAAACGGGTCAGTCATTTGTATAATGTGACCTTTTCCAGTAAGAATGATTCACTGGTGGGAAATCACGTTAATTACTAGATACAGTTATGGTAGCTCCATCGATATACCAGACTATTCGGGGGTTTTTTCGGTCGATGGTCTTTTATATATTTTATAGTTGGGAAAATTTTTCCTTTCCCAAACATACTCACACCCTATATTATAGTTTTTTGCACTCAAAGGGGCGCGTCTGTGTTGTACTAATGCCATTCTAGCCTAAGGGGGTGGGGAGGAGGGTCCCAAGCTGGTCGAACCAGCCACGGGTAAGGGGAGAAAGGGGGGTTTCTCACGTCGCGGTCGTCATCTTCTTTATTATCGTTCGTTGTGTCATTGTCATCGTCGTCGGGGAGATCGTCAAGAGGAGGGGTCAAAGTCTCCGACGACGATTGCCAGAGCTCGCCTCTAGTTTCGGGGAGCAAGATCTAGCTGATGTTTGCGAGGTGGACTTTTTCTCTTGAATCGCCTTTTACGATTAGCAGAGCCATGCTCTGGGCCAATGTTGTCATCAAGTTGACTTATAAAATTTTGCAACCACAAAGCTTTCAAAAAGGCAATTATTCTGTAGAATGTATCTTTTAAAAAATGCCAAAAGCTTTGATTGCACCAAGGACCTTTAGGCTTAATCTTTCGGAAGAAAGTACACTAGGCTCATATTTTTTCAGATGACCAATATAACTTCTGTATTGCGACTGAACTGGTATAGGTAGAGATACATATTTTAAGCGTAAAAGTTTTTTATGCTAAATTGGTGAACATAATATATTTAAGAATACGCCACACAATCTAATTTTATAAAAAAGGTCAATTTTACACATAACAGTTTTACGATCAGCTTGGCGTATCCGTACTTTATTTATTCTTATAAGGTTATTCCAGAATATAGGTCCGCTGGGACATTATATTCAAATACTCATTTGTCCCAGCGAATTGGACCCCTATAGTATCTATTTTCTAGACAATTATTTGTTTCTGAAGACTTACCGCCCAGGATAGAGATAGAGATATGATAGAGAGAATATCTGTAAATACGCGAATTCAAAATAGTACACAATTAGTTTAACGATTAAATACCATAAACATCAGGAGACACATACTTTGAACTACTTTCAGAATCGTATTACAAGATATATTGGTATCCATAGGAACAGGTTTCAAAATTTCAAAAATAATTTATATTTTTATTGTTTGGATAATGGCGATAATAAATAGCTGGAAACAGATCTCTATTGTTGATAGTGATTTACAGTTTTTTAAATAAGCTTTAAGGTAAATAATACGTATAGCATACTTTTTATAAGCCCTACCCTCCTCTCCTAGTCATAAAATTCTTATCGACCAGTTCCGAGACACTTTTTTCGACAATTATTGCTATCCATCAAAAATAAACTTTTTTAAAAAACGTTGCGTTCATTTGTAGGCCCAAGTTTCAACAATTCTATAACAGCCGTAATTTCCACAGTGTCTGCAACTAATTTGCTAAAATATACTGTTCACGTTGATTGTATTAGGGAGTATAAGACGCCATATAGGCGAATTGCTGTTCGCTCGGCCGACTGACACCACAGGTGTTTGAAATTTTGAACATAAATGTCACGAAAGTGGAAATATAGGGCTCTACAGGCATTTACTTAATTCTGATCAAGTCAAAATTTTGAAAATGTAAGACTGTTGGCAGAGTTCCATATAGGCCTACGTCGGGTGCTTCTTGGCAGAGCGAATAGCTATTTGCCAACTGCCCAAATATGTCCTGTATCCTCTTAATTTTACTACTTCTAACTTATACTACTATAGTTGTTGTCCTCCTTTGTAAAGCAGTTATATATATATATATAATATATATAAACTAGACATTTTTCACACGAACATTTTCTTCGACGTCTAGAAATCTCGGTTAAGAAACCTTCGTTTATAAAGCATCATTCACAAATAGTTCTAAGGCGCAAGGTCTAAGTCGTAAGAAATGTGATTCACAAACAGTCACAAACCGCATACGTATTAAACGCTCTCTTTCTCTCTTTTCTCACTCGCACACACACAGCTCACTGTTCTGATTAGCTCGTCGTAAGGCCTAGTCGTAAGAATTGGACTTAGCCAATTCGTTACGACTTACGACTTAAGCCTTGCAACTTTGGACGAGTTGTGAACGTTCTGATTGCAACACATACTCGGCAATACGAAATATTACGCCTTAGACCCTGAAGCTTACGCTTTAGAACTAGTTGAGAATGATGCTTAACCACAGATAACAAATTGTTAACGTACAAAGCGAGAGGTGAGTCAACTTACCTTTCTATATCGCTGCATAGTGAGAATTATAATACGTACGTGATGCATCTTTGAAAAACCACAAAGGTCGCGATGTGCCTACATATTAGTGTCAAGGCTCGGTCAAACAGTGGCGTGCCGCCCGCGTAAAGCAATACTTTTTGAAATTATTTTATTTTTACAATTTCATAGTATTGCCGTAGTTATTACATTGTTGTCAGAACACTTCTATCAACTAAGCATAAGCATTCAAGTAACTATGGTTACTTGACAATAATCACCTACATTGTTTACAAAAAGCAAGTCTTTGGACCACCTGATATGTAACATTAATAAATAAATAAATAAATTTTATTTAGAGTCTACCCACTCAGTTATGTAACTGATTTTCAGTGGGGGACTTTAAATCAAAGCGACCAAGCCAACCCTGCAGGCCCCGACGCAATCGACGAGTGAGCGATAACCAACCAAAGATCGATATTTTTAATAGGAAAATAATATAGCAATCAGTGGTATGGGCAGTGCGAACACCCGCGAATCGAATTCTAATGTCAACTGGTAATAATATCATAGCAATTAAATCGACTTTGATAAAATTATTATATTTAAACAAATCATTTTGCAATGGAACTTGAAAAAGTAATAAGATCCCACACATAACATTGTTTGGACTTGAAAAAATACAGCCAAACCTTACACAATCAAAAGCAATGAGATCTGAAAGAAATGCCAAACTTAAGTACCCTCCTACATTTTCGCAATCCTAATACATAAATTCACTTTGTCCTGTGACTGCATTCTTGCAAAGCTTGCAAAATAAATTTGCACGAATTTTTACATTTAAAACAATAGTTGCAAATGAAATTTTGCCACGCTTTACAAGGATTCAGTCACAGGACAAAGTAGTTTTTTAAGATTGCGAAAATGTAGAAGGGTAAAGCTTGTCATTTCTTTAAGATCTCATTGCTTTTGATTGTGTAAGGTTTGGTTGTATTTTTACAAGTTTTTTGTTATGTGTGGGTTAAATATATCTACAAGAATCTATGTCTAACCTTGATGCACGTAACCTTCTTGATTCGGGTTTTTGAATCAAGAATATGTGTGGTCGCAGTACAAGATATGAAATATATTGGAATATTTTACATATAATCAATGTTGAACGGAATTAAATGCCAAAACAATTTATGGATAGGAAGAAACAGGAGTCATGTATCTATACTGAGTTACTATAAAACACAACCAGTGACATGAATAATGCCAATTATTATTGTGGGCATACGAAAAAGAAGAAAAAAGAGAAGAACTCTTAAGATCGACTATTATTTTGCTATTACATCTAACAACTAAATTGAAATGGGCATACCCAAATCCAAAAGAAGTGTATAATTAAACGAGTGAGCGCAGCGAACGGAGTGGTCTCCATTCAACTTAAACGGAGCTTATTCTGTTAGTCTGCGTGTGTATGTGTACGTTGAAAATCAGCCGAATCGCTGAACAGATTGCGCTGAAATTTTAAACAGACATCCGGTACGAGTTTACTGAGAACTGCTAACAAAATCAGCAAGATCCATAGCGATTTGAACCTACAAGAAATTATAAATTGAAAACTAGGCTTCCAATGTTTAGAAATTATTTTAACGACAATGGTTTAGATTTTGAAAAGATATTTTTTGTCTGTTATTTGCCTGGCCGTGAAATGCCGTGCCCATGCAAGGTCTGTCGAATGTTGCACGTCAAGGTACCCCAAAATTCCGCTCGTAGATTGAGTAAACCTTGGAATTTTCACGTATTTCGTACTGGCTATGTTTTCCTTAGTATTGTCACAGATGATGGACTGCACTGCGTTATATGCATTTCAAAGCATGTTTAATAATTTTTAAAATACAATCCAGAAATAACAAAATCTTTCCCGACCAGGGGATTGAACCCACGTCTCCCATATTTCGGCTATAAGGGCGCTTTAGCCAACTAGACTAGGGAAACGCCAAAGTCGTTGTTAGACGAGTGAGTGAGTCATGTGTTGAGTACCCGGGAACATTTGCATTTAAGTTTGATAATTATATTGCTATAAATAATAGGGTTTTTAAGTCAGTTGGTATAAGGGCGCGTCAACTGTTAAATCGTAAGTCGCCATTTTAGCCTATGATTGGCTGGGGAGGCCTAAGGTTGGGGAAAAAGTAATGTTACGGGTACTCAACACATGGCTCACTCACTCGTCTAACAACGACTTTGGCGTTTCCCTAGTGTTTAAAACAGGAATGCGAACATATTATATAATCGTGAAACCAATAATATATACACCGGTAAATTTGTTCAATGTTGCTGTACCGGTACATTGTGTTTTATTTATATTAGTATTTCATTGATACAAAATAAAGAACATACATACATACCGGTATATATATATACAAATGAATGCGGCAGGAATAAAGTTCATCCAAAATTGTATGTTTTTTGTTTTGTTTTTGCAACCAAACGGAAAATCTCGTATGAGGCCTGGAGTGATTTTTCAGAGGTGTGTGTACTTCTGCAAGATAACCGTACCCTACATGCCTGCACCTTTTCCCTTAAAAATTTCGATTGGTTTATCTATTAATTCAGCATGTTTTGTTTGCAAATGTCTCTTTATATTAAATGAGCTGGTTTCATGCAGTGGTTGCGGACAATTTGTCTAAAGACTAAATACAATGCACTGACCCACTTTGCCAAAGTGGTGGTGTGGAATAGTGCATTCAGAAAACATTGACTTAGAATATAAAATTAGTTTTTAAATAATGTTCTTTCAGCACTGAAGCTCTATACAACATTAAAAAAATAGTATTAATATTTTTTCCAAGTACCCCTTTAGAATGTCTCGCGTACCCCCAGGGGTACGCTAACCACAGGTTGAGAACCACTACCCTAGGTAATCCCTTACAATCAGTATTTTAATATAATCATTCATAAACATATATTAAATATTTTTTTTTATTTACTACAATTCAGAAATTAAAAAAGTCCGCCCCAACCGGGAATCGAACCACGGATCTCCCACATTCCAGGTGGACGTCTTAACCACTAGACCATCAGGACGGGTACATTTTAATCTCTGAATTGTAGTTGCATTATACATCTGAATGGATGGGGCGGACTTTTTTAATTTCTGAATTGTAGTAAATAAAAACAATTACACCCACGGGAGTGTTTCCCGATTAACCAAATCGAGAAATATTAAATAGTGCTAGTATACATCAACTAGAATTAAACAGGATATACAACGTAGAAATAATAAAACCACGGAACCGGCACCTCCACCAACAATGCTATTCTTATGGAGTTAAAACTTTTCTCGCTCTACCCGGCACCTCCACCAAAGGCGTATAACTTTGGCTATATAAATCATTTGTTATTACAGAATACGGTGAATTTGACCTCATTATGATCGAATTAAATACTGTGATGTGCATTCAATTAAAAAATAGTCACTTGTAATAATGTGACCTATTCCAGTACAAGAAAAGATTCACTGGATGGGAAATCACGTTAATTTACTAGATACAGTTAATGGTAGCTCCATCGATATACGCGAGACTATTTCGGGAGTTTGTCGGTCGATGTCATTTTATAAATTCTATAGTTGGGAGATTTCCTTCCAATCATACTCACACCCTATATCTATAGTTATGCACTCAAACGGGTCAGCGTCTGTGTTGTCCGTTGTATGTGTGTCTGTGAGACGGATAACGGGCGAACCACTCAACCGATTGCTCTGAAATTTCAAACAAACGAAAAATGAATGGGTGCTGTTAACATTTTCATTAAAAAATGTTACGATTCAAGCGCATAAGGAATAATATATTGTGTAGCATTTAATCGAACCATGTTTTGAATGTAATAAGATGAATGCATGTCAATGACCAAGGTATACTGAATTTCAGCGCCCAAAGTTCCTCAAAATTTCGTTGGGAGATTGAGTAAACCTTGCAATCTTACCTCGTTCTTTGTATGGGCTGTGATTTCTATACTATTTCGTACAAAAAAAATATGTTCTATAATTATGTTTCTTGAAAAACTAGGGAAACGCCAAAGTCGTTGTTAAACGAGTGAGTGAGCCATGTGTATAGTACCCGGTATCATTCCCTTCCTATACTGGGCTAGATCCAGCCTTAGGTATAGGGAAGGAATGGGGATGTTCCCGGGTACTCAACACTTGTCTTACTCACTCGTTTAACAACGACTTTGGCGTTTCCCTAGTTGTACCCTTAGTGCATTCAGTCATACGTGATAGTAAGTGATGGGAAGTTAAATTAGACGATTTCAGTTCAACCGGAACCAAATGAATTTGGCAAGTACCTTATGAGTGTCGCATGAAAGCAGTATTATAAGGGAATAGGGAGCTATACTCAAACCGTGTCTTACTTGGCCCAGTACCTGAGCGAGACCCTTTCATTTCCTAGGGATTATCCATTGACCGCAAAGCCGGATTGGATGTAATCAAAAGAAGGGTCGCTCAGGTACTGGGCCAAGTAAGACACGGTTTGAGTATAGTTGGGACTACCAACATAGAATGGACAAAAAATCATATACGAGAAGAGTGTTGCAGAAATTAACAGAGTACCAACTCTTGAGTTCAAGATGGCGATCTTGCTCTTGGACAAATAAAGATTTTATAAAAATATTTAAGTGTTATGTATTTGTAAAGATTTTATATTCTGAGGAAGGAGGTGTTAAAAGAAAAAGGAGGTCTTGAGAACAAATCATGCACAAGTGATAAGAAATGTGTTCAAGATGTACGTGTAGTTTCAAACCCAGCACGTGTTTCACACTCGCCCGACGTTTCTTCACATGCGCAAGAAGTTCTTCTGCAGCAGCGCGCGCATCTTGCCCTTGGTCGTGAGGCTGCAGCAGTCGTTGCCGCAGTCGTCACAGTCCACGATAGGCTCTTCCTTCGCCTCTACCGGCATGTGGGAGTGCGCCCTTACGTTCAGCTGAAAGAAGCCACAGATATCTTATATTGCCATCTTCCTCATCCCCTCTTTTTTACAGTCTATTAAAAAAAATGCGGTTAAAACTCCTTTACCGCCTTGAATAATGCTTTTTGCTACAATGTCGCCATTTTAGACTATTCCCTGTCTTCTACACAAAATGGCTCCCAAAGTTCGAGAGGATAACTCGAAAAGAGATATCAAAATGGCGGGTGTTAAAAACTTAACCTTTTTCAACAATCGAAGTGGGACCCCAAACAAATCTTCGGTTAGTTGTACAAGCTGTATAATCACGAGGTGTATTCGTCAATATAACAATTTTCATGTTCGTATTGGTGACTTGTACATTTATAACTGGCACTATGACGTAGGTAATCTGTGAGTTAAAATGTCGACAGCTACGTTGAAAATAAAAAATATATAGGCTTGCATTTGCCATTCATTTGTAATTTTCTGTGCCCAAATTCATAAGAACTTTAATCCATATGTTGCTTAATTGATAATGATTTAAAAACTTACTCTGTCCATGGGGTTTGAGAGGGTAGTTACGAGAGTACTATCACAAATCCATGCTCTGACTTTATACAACTGATACTTTACATTGATATTCAAACATCTTACACAATCTCAAACCACAAACAAAATCTTTCTTGGCATATAAATTGTGCACCCAAAGACAAGAGTAAATCAAAGGTATGATGGAAACCACATTTTGTATCCAATATGTATCCCATATGGCATTAGAAATTGTTCCTTATTTACAATAGCCTTTTTCATAGATTGGATAACACAAGAGATAAATTAATGGTGGATTCGTTTTGTGTCTCGCCCTTGATTTACATCTGTGCACCTGCTTACCTCGTTAAACGCTACACCGTTGCTCGAGTCCTGAATCAGCACCTCCTTGGACTGATGAAAGTTGAGGCCGACAACGCCGCTCTCTTCGGTCACGTACACGGGCTCGTTTTTACGACCCCAATATAGTGTTGCCTAAAGTGCAGTGCAGTTCTTGCCATTCTTCATTTTCTGACAATCTTGTTGCTGATCTTAAAAGAGTCCGTCATGGAAACGCGGTGTGTTCCCATGTAATAGTTCGAAGGGTGTTTCGTCAGTTGCCTTGTTAACCGACGTGTATTTCAGGTAAACTGATGTCCCAGTCGCAGTGATCGGGATCATGTAGATCAGGCAATACAGTGGTATTGACTGGCTCTTCTTGTTCGTTCGACGTCGGATGTCGTGTTGAAGTTTGCGCGTGGCTCCCTTCTCGGTCGGTGCAGGGTTCATTGCAGATGTACGAGTTAAAGGAACTGCTCCGATGGCAATCCCCTCAGGTTGACGAATTCCTTCTTCTCAGTGATCGGTGATCGGTCATCTGTTGGCTTTTCCAATATCTTTATCTTGTTGCAGAGTTCGGTGTTTCCTCGTTGCAGCAGGACATGCACATGATCATCGATAGTGGGTGTTGGTACCTCTATCTCTATCTCTAGCCGATCTAAAATAATCCGTGCCCATTTTGACAGTCGGTCCTTTTTCGTTCTGAGCTATGGTTGTTCCATCATCTGATATTGGTTGAAGATCGATAGAAGTTTTCTGTACTAAAAGATCGGTTATTTTTCGTGCGTTCAGATTAAATTTTCTTTTTGTTCGGTGAATCATCGATTTAGGTAGAACTGTCAACGGATCAGCTACTTGTGAGGGTTAAACTTCCTCTTCGTTGTCGTCGGTCTCGGTTACATGATAAGCTTCGGCTTGTAGAACTGCACAGTTGATCGAGTTGTTTTATAACATCGAGGAGCCACCTTCATATTCAATCACTACTTCGAAAGTTTGTAGACGCAATCACTCTCAGGCACCCAGGCACAAAAGCTTTTATGTAGGTTCTATAAAGTCGCTACAAATGTTTGTTAGAACTTCAAAAACCAACGGAAAGAAGTCAATGTCAAATCGTTTCAAAACAAAAACAACAGCACAAGATTCAAAACAATGTATAACTGTCACTAAACGGTTGCTTGATTCGATCAGAGTGGATCGATAACAGTCGAAGTTCAAAAATCATGTGCGATAAACAGAACAAAAGAAAAGAACATGCCGGTTGCAGCCAAGGTCCCCTGTATCTACTCCTAGCGGAGGTCATGCGAAGTCGGTCTGTGCGCGGCAGCGAAGCTTAACGGAAATCTAGGGGACCTTGGGTTGCAGCAGATTGTGGAAATTTGGTTAAAAAACTATCCACGAAGCTATAATTTTTTATTTGGGAAAATGAATTTCCTTCAAAACACTTTCAACGGTACGATAATGTCCGACTAAATCCCACTTCTGATATGTAATCTCTAACCTCCCTTTCTCCGGTGATGAGTTAGTTTGGCAAGGATTATGTTAAGCCACGATTTGGCCACGGTGTTGTTGGTGGTCAGGAGCAAATAACGTAAGAGTTACACACAAGCGATAGTTTAAAATGTTATATATTGTACAAGTAACTTACAATGAGAAAATGGCCCAGAAAGACTGAGATTAGGGAACAACGGCATACCAAAGTTAGACCTGCCATGTTGTAGAATTGGCCCAGATCATGGCTCTGCTAATCGTAAAAGGCGATTCAAGAGATAAAAAACACCACACAAACATCAGCTAGAAAAAGGGGAGTATGTTACTCCCTGAAACTAAAGGCGTTCTCTGGCAATTGTCGTCGGGGACACCTATCCCACCCCTTGACGACCTCCCCGACGACATGACAATGACACAACGAACGATGACAAAGACGATGACGACCGCGACGTGAGATCGAAACCCCCCTTCCTCCCCTTGCCCGTGGCTGGTTCTGACCAGCAAGGGACCTTTCTCCCCCACCCCCCTTAGGCTAGAGTGGTGCATTATGACCCAATGGTTGCCGCGTCCTTAATTCAAATTTTAAAAAAACGTTTGGGCCCGGGGTAGAATTGACCCAGAGCATGGCTCTGCTAATCGCACAAGGCGATTCAAAAGAAAAACACCACCTCGCAAACATCAGCTAGTAAGAGGGGAGTATATTACTTCCCGAAACTAGAGGCGAGCACTGGCCAGTCGTCGTCGGGGAAACCTCCCCCTTCCCATCACGACCTTCACGACGACGATGACAATGACACACCGAACGATGACAAAGACGATGACGACCGCGACGTGAGAAAACCCCCTTCCTCCACTTACCCATGGCTATGACAAGAATGGGAACCTCCTCCCCATATCCCCTAGGCTAGAGTGGTGCATTATTATGACCTAACGGTTGACTCGTCCTCAATCCAAATTACACAAACCAGCCATGTTGGTGTGCGGACGTGTCTGATTGCTTGAAAAACGTGGCTTGTTCTTATTGTCATTCTCAATTTGACGTCATCAATAATCGGTGACGTCAGAAGCAATGTACGCAGGGTCCAGATCGAGACTGAGAACGGGAATGAAACCAAGTAAAATAACCACACTCGTTTTTCATTCTTATTACTAAAAAATGGACGCCTCAGAAGACGATCGAACTAAAACACTTCCAAATCACGTTGAGTAACCAAATAAGTTATTAATGTAATTGATAATATATTAATAAATAGTACAGAGTAAAATTTTTGGATGAGCGAAGCAAAGACTTCAATTTCACTGACCCCCCCCAAAAAATAAGTTCAAGTATTTTTGAGTTTTTTTCTTCTGCCTGTCGCGCCATACTGGGCACACGGCAAATGCGATCTTAAAGAAAATTTAAGGGGACTTTCGAAATTTCAGACCTTAGACCTGCCACGTTTTTGGGTACAGTTGAAGAAATATTTCTTACGAATATCGTATTTTTACGATTATGTTTTCGATTTTAAGTGCGATGTTTTCGTGACATTTGGGCCGATTATGATCAAAACGGGGTGAGCTACAACGTCCATATTTTATATGGGCATTAAGGTTAAGGGGATGTAGTAACTATTGAAAGAAAAAGTTGAAAAAGTTAGCAAGAATTCATAAACGAAATAAAGGTTTTATAAGTTTAAGAGCTATATATTAATAATTAACAAGTAACTAGGTAAACTTGACAACAATCACCTACACAAAAAGCAATTCTTGGGCCTCCGGATATTTTTACATTTTTACACATTCTACTTTACAGGCCGCTTCGCGAATGCTTTTTTAGTCGGGTTGATGGATGAACTTTATTGTAAGTTTTTAAGTTTGCGTGGGATCTCTTTACTTTTGCAAGTGCTTTTTGAACGCATTGTTGGTGATTGTTGTCAAGTTTCTATTGTTACTTGTTAATTATTATACACATAAAAAAAACTTATATTAAAACCTTTTGTTTATATGTATTTTGGCTAAAGTTTTGAACTTTTTCTTTCATAAGGCAATACAACATCATTACCTTAATGTCCACGTGAAATTTGAACGCTGTAGCTCCACCCGTTTGGTCAGAATCGACCAAAATATCACAAAAATAACGCATTAAAAATCGAAAAAAATCGTAAAAGTACGATATTCATGAGAAATATTTCTTCGATAGTACCCAAAAACGTGGCAGGTCTAAGTTCAGAGATTTCGAAGGTCCCCTTCAATTTTCATCAAGATGGCATATGCCGTTTGCCCGGTAGAGAGCGAACAAAAAGAAAAAAACACAAAAATGAAATGTTTGGGGGTGCAGTGAAATTGAAGTCTTCGCTTCGCTCATCCAATAAAAAAATATCCTAATTTAACAAAAAAAATTTGTAACGGGACTATAAACAAGTAAAGAGATCCCACGCATACTAAAAACTTCGCCCATCCAATTATTTGTGCCCCAAAAAAGTTCAAAACTTCCAAAATGAAAAAAAAATTGCATCAAAAGACTCCGGTTACTATTATGGCTAAGTAATCAGCATTGGTAAGGTAGCGCCAAAAATATGCCTTACGATTTTTATGTTTTCCACATACGTGCGCGACCCGGCACCTCCACCAAAATCATTAATATAATCGCACACCCCTAGAGAAAATGAATTATCTCCTTGGAAGTGGAAGAACTATTTCACTGCTTTTATTATTAGTATTTATCAGTGCAGAGGAATGTATTTTTTTTAAGTAAAAAATTATCCTTCCATGCACGGTATAGTTAAGAAAATACCAGGATACTTTCTACCCAAAATTGCAAACCGGTACAAATACGTCATTCTAATGAGTCTCTCGGGACACCGGTACAAGTGTTCTGATACGGTGTTGTACCGGTCAAACCCGTAAGTCTGGTCACCTAAATTGTGTGTAAAATACTTTGCACGTATCTATAACAGTCAGGCTTAAAAAAACGGACAAAATATTGATGTCTCAAAAATCAATTGGGCGCCATTTTGTTTTCTGAGAATTTACATTTTTGACATTTTATGACAATATGTAAAACCGTATCGCTACAAATATCTAAAATAGTATTATGCAAAAAATCGGATAGTAACTCCTTAAAAAAATAATCAAAGTATAAAATTCAGATCTCACTGGAGGACACTTATGGGGACCCCATTTTTAGGCTGCCCCGAAAATTGATCCTTACACTGATACCTATCAAACTGGAAAGTGTATTGCCTGTATCACTTATTGACTAATTTTTCTGTTTATTTCTGCTTAAAATAACATATCGGATCAACATACAGAATCTAACATACAAACTTCTATATCTCGGACATTCGATAAGATATTTCAAAATGTTTGGATGTTTAACACAAGTATTGAAATATGAAACATGTTTTATTTCAACCATTTTTTGTCGTGATGCCAGTTCTTAATTATTCGTAAAAAACAACCAGAAATAACTATTCGTCAACACTATATATAAATTTCCGTTTTATTTTGTAAATCTTTTAAATCACACTTACTACGACGAAATAAAAAAATGTGCAATTTTAATTTTTTGGATGAGCGAAGCGAAGACTTCAATTTCACCGACCCCCCAAAAAATTTAGCTCGGGTGTTTTTTTTTTTTTTTTTTTTTTTCCGTCTGTTTGTTCGCTCTCTACCGGGAAAACGGCATATCCGATCTTGATGAAAATTTGAGGGGACCTTCTAAATCTCTGAACTTGGAGGTGTATTATTTTTGGGTACAATCGAAGAAATATTTCTCATGAATATCGTACTTTTACGATTTTTTTCGATTTTTAGTGCGATATTTTCGTGTCATTTGGGCCGATTCTGACCAAACGGTTGGGGCTACAATGGTCATATTTCACACGGACATTAAAGATATGGTGATGTAGTACCTTTTGAAAGTAAAAGTTCTAAAAGTTAGCCAGAATCCATAGAAATAAAGCTTTTAATATAAGTTTTTTACGGTTTAGTGCGATATTTTCGTGCCATTTGGGCCGATTCTTACCAAACGGATGGGGCTACAACGGTCATATTATACATGGACATTAAAGTTATGGTGATGTAGTACCTTTTGAAAGAAAAAGTTGTAAAAGTTAGCCAGAATCCATAGAAATAAAGCTTTTAATATAAGTTTTTTACGGTTTAGTGCGATATTTTCGTGCCATTTGGGCCGATTGTGACCAAACGGGTGGGGCTACAACGTTCATATTTAACATGGACATTAAGGTTATGGTAATGTAGTACTTAATGAAACAAAAAGTTGAAAAATCTAGCAAGAATCTATAGAAATAAACCTTTTAATATAAGTTTTTTAACGGTTTATTGCGATATTTTCGTGCCATTTGGGCTGACTATGACCAAACGGGTGGGGCTACAACGTTCATATTTAAAACAAGGACATTTAGGTTATGGTGATGTAGTACCTTTTGAAACAAAAAGTTGAGAAATTTAGCCAGAATCCATAGAGATAAAGCTTTTAATATAAGTTTTTACGGTAAATATAATCCCAAGTGACAAAAAACCCAATAGAAATTTGGGACAACAATCACCTACACTGCATAGGCAGCAAAGCAAAGCACTTGCAAACGTAAAGATATCCCACGCCAAACCAAAAACTTTAAAAAATCTCATCCATAAACGCGGCGTTTCCTAGTAGTGTCGAACATTCCATAAAAAGGTGTACAAATGTGTAAATGACATTACAACTACAAAACAACAATAATAGGCTTCCGGTCTCGGCTGTGTAAGTAGACACTGATCGGAATTTTGTCAACATTTCGAGACGAAACTTTCGATATGTGGCTTGCCTGTAATCAAATTGAAAAGCACTTCCAGTTCTAGAGCAGCTACAGAACAGAGCTTCTCGACTATAACAACGATATTGGCGTTTCCTAGTTTAGGTTGGCTAAGGCGCCCTTATACCCGAAATGTGTGAGGACCTGGGTTCAATCCCCTAGTCGGGAAAGATTGATAATTTCCGGTTTGTATTTTTTAAATTACAGAACACGTTTTGAAATGCAAATAATACTGTTTAAAACATAGCCAGTACGAAATACGTGTAAATATTACAAGGTTGACTCAATCTCCGAGCGGAATTTTGGGAGGTCCGTGAAGTTGGCACCCCCCATTCATCCGATCTCATTCAAACTCTACAAATATTTAGTGCGTAATTAGTGCTAATTACTGCTGTTTATCCCAAAATTAGTGGGTGCCTTATTCAAGAAGTTATTTAACAATATCTGTGGGGGTGCAGCACCCCCCATTCATCCAATCTCATTCAAACTCCACAAATATTTTGTGCTGAATTAGTGCTAATTAATGCTGTTTTTTATAATTAGTGCTGGCTTTTTAACAAAGTTTTTAGACAATGATCTGGGGGGGTGTTGCACCCCCATTCATACGATCTCATTCAAACTCCACAATTAATGATAATTGGAATAGCGAAGCGAAGACTTTAATTTCACTTACCCCCAAAAAATTTAGCTCGGGTGTTTTTTTTTTCTTTTTTTCTGTTAATTCGCTCTCTGCCGGCAAATGTCAACGGCATATGCGATCTTGCTGAAAATTGGATGGGACCTTTAAAATACTAAACTTGACCTGCCCTTTTTTGGGTACAATCAAAGAAAATTTCTCACGAAATCGTACTTTTACTATTTTTCGATTTTTAGGCGAATTTTCGTGACATTTGGGCGATTCGACAAAACGGGTAGCAAAAACGTTCATATTTTAATGGACATTAAGGTTATGGGATGTACCCTTTGAAATGAAAATTTGGAAAAAGTAGCCAGAATCCATAGAAAAAATGTTTTAAATAAGTTTTTTGAGGTTTTTTAAAAACAGTTAAAAAAACAATAGAAACTTGACAAAAAATTACCTGCAATGCGTTCAAAAAGCACTTTCAACAAGAAGAGAACCCACGGAAATTAAAAATTACTAAAGCTACCATCAACGCGATTAAAAAAGCCCTTTTCGAAGCGGTCTGTTAGGTGATTGAATTTAAATCTTCGCTTGTTCATCCAAAAAAAAATACACAATCTAGTTTTACGCCTCAACGGTGGGCAATGAAGAATTGTTAAGGGGTTTGTTTGGGTGAGCGAAGCGAAAAGGGTTCAATTTCACTGACCCCCCCCCCCCAAAAAAATTATCTCTTTTTTTTTTGTTTTTGTTGTTTTTTTCCGCTTACCGGGAAACATGCGTTGTCTTTTTTCCCAAAGGTCAAGTTGAAAAAAAATACTGATAAATTTTTTATCTTTTACAGAAATAAAGCAATCCATCTCAAATTTTTTTGATCCTGATCTCTAGAAGTAGGCCTATACTACGAGTAAAATGAGGGAAGTTTTTTGTTTTCTTTTTTTATAACATAATTTGTTGTTTTCTGAAGATTGTATAAGCATAAGTAGAGGAAAGTAAGGTTCCCGAAAACAACGATCGTGGATCCTAATGGATCCAAGATGGGGGGGGCGTTCGGCGAGGCGATGGACGTATTTCCGGTCACGTGACAGCCGCCATCTGTTTACGGCCGCCATCTTGTTTTCCGGTCGCCATCTTGTTTCCGGCCGCCATTTTTTTTTTTTTGTTTCCGGTCACGTGTTTTCCGTACCGCCATTTGAATTTCCAGCCGCCATTTTGTCCGCCAATTTTGTTTTCCAGTCGCCCCCCATTGTCAGCCATTATGAATTTCCGCCCGCCATTTGATTTTCCAGCAGCCATTTTAACCGCCATTTTATTTCCGATCGCCATTGTTAGCTCTGCCGCCATCTTAGCCGCCATTTTTGTTCAGCCAGCCATTTTAGGTCGGACCGCCATCTTGGCCGCATTTTTTGTTCAGCGCCATTTAGTTTTGCTCCATCTTGGTCGCCATTTTAGGGTCGAGCGCCAATTTTAGCTCTGCCGCCATGTAGTTTCGTCATCATCTTTGCCGTGTCCTCGTCACCATTTTCGAATTTTCAATATCGCGCCACTTCTGGCGTTCCGCGTCGCTTCCTTTCTGGGTAGCGCCTCTAGTAACCATTTTTGGTACTTTGAATTTCACAGAATATCTATTTTAAAATTCGTATTTATTTTCTGATTAATCATTGCAAGGAAAAAAGTCGACAGTTTTGCTCGGGCTCGAACCCATGAGGCGGTCCTCGGTCTCGACGACCTTGGATTACTAGCTCGCCGCCTTACCCACTCGGCTACCAAGACATATGCATAGAATAGATAATTGTTGATACTTATTGATAGCTTCAGATAACCACGCCCCTCATGACGTCACACAGGCTATGAACTAATAGCTTCTGTTAAGGTTTCACTTCGCGGGACCGTAGTATTCAATTAGCTATGAGTCTGTGGATTGTTTTTTTCCGGGGGGACCCACGTGATCTTAAACACCAATGAGGCCTAAGCGTCACGACCCGCCCTTTTTTCAAATTTTGACAGAAGGCTTAAGCACCAACAAAGGCATAACTCGCGGATTCAAATAGCATACGGTGGATCCAACCCACGTGATCTCTTAAAAACAATGAGACTATAGGGACATGACCGCGCTTTTTCAATTTGGCCATAAAGGGCTGAAGAATCAGGTCATAGGCCCGCGGTATCGAATAGCATACTGTGGAGCAAAAAGACGTCACGGGCTGCGTTTATTTTTCAATTTTACCCAAAAGGGCATAACCGTCAAGTCATAACCCACGTATTCAAATTTGGGCAAAAGAGCATAACCACAAGGTTATAACCCCACGATATTCAATAGCATTCTGCGGAATCCAAAATCGTAGGGTTAAAAACATGAGGTAAGCAAAATGTCAAACTTTTTAAATTTCTAATATAACGTCACCATCGCGCAGGGAATTAACCCGTCAATATCCTAAGTCTCATAACCCTCAGTATTTTAAAATGAATCCGCGGAATCGAAATGTCGTAGGCTTAAACAAACCTAAAACCTATCAAAATGACAAACTTTTTAAATTTCTAAACGAGTGCATGAAATGCTTCGCGCTGACATGTCCATAAATGAGAAATACAAACGTCAGCAAGAAAGAAATATTCTGTTTTTCATAAAACTCGCATTATTATGGCATAATTGAAAGTCAGCATTTTATATTTCACCGGAAAAAGAGGATTGCATTCATAGGGAAAGTTTAAACTTGAATATGTCATCATTCTATCTACATGAAGTCCGGTGTGAATAACCTGTGGAAAGGATTAGGAATAAAATAATGAACACTATGCAAATACATTTTACACTTTTATGTGATAAATCGGTTTGAGTGGAAACATAAATAGTATAATTGGTTACATTTTATAATAATATATGATTATCGTATTTTATTTCTTGTATTAGTGATTTACATTTTTTTTTTTTTTTTATTTATTTTAACGTAAGAATAATTGGAAATGTAAAGTAGTAAACAAGGTCCTTATTCTTATGTTAAAACATATTATTAATTATTAATTATTAGTATTATTAATTATTGATTATTATATTATTAGTTATATGAAGCAATATTCAATAAATCAATAAGTTGTAGTTATCTATGAGAAAACACTAGCTTTCAAATTGCAAAGTATTGTCATTCTTTTACCACGAGCATGTCACACCTAGCTATGGATTCGTTGTAGTCACGCTTCAGTTTCTTTATATGAGTGGTCCACTATTAAAAACATTTATTTAGTATTTACGAATATGAATCAAAACTTTGTATAAGAAAAATGTCTGTATATTAAAAATTTTCCCAAGGCGAAATTTAATACTTCATTGAACTTATAGTAAACAACAAACGAATATTTTTACAGCGTCGAAACATAATAATATACATCCGTTATAAAAATACTATCGTGTTCAGGATACCATTCTTAAAATTATCACGCTTCAAATTTAATTTTAGAAAAGCATTCCCCAATCCACAAAGCTAAACCCCGCTAGGTTTCTTTAATGTTATTTATAAAATTTCAAAAAGTATTATACAATAGATGAGAGTACAGTTTACACAAATTTCTTGAACACCTACTTTGACCAAATAAATATCAATATTCATAAAAGAGAATTCAAACTAGCACTTAAATCATTGTATTTTATAATTCCCGCGTAATTAATAATAGTTGATTTAAAATAATTTTATTCACTTCGTCCATTAATTTAAAGGTGTTTACGATTAAAAGTACAGTACAAATCAAATTCGAAATTTTTGGTTTGTTTTTTTTTTTTTGATTTCCGTAGAACTTTGCTCATAGGTTACAATAATAAATCATTAAATCAACACTCAAGAGAGATAGGAAATAGCTAAAGTCATAAAGTTACCTGAGAAATAATTGTATCGCGCAAAAGTGTTTAATTTTCTCACAAACTAAATTATGATATGTAATTGTAAAAATTGAATACAATTTTATCATTTTTCTCACTGAATCGTGAAAGTTTTATTTACAAGTACTTTTATGCATTAGCATTGTAAACTTGTTATAGCACTAGCCCCCACCCCCCAAATGAAAAAAATCTAATCATGCACACAGCCTATTAAATACGATTATATATATAGCTAGAGTATATATATAGGCCAAAACGGAGGTTAAGAATACAATAACTCGGTAATTCTTTCACAAGTCACATGTAATTTTTAACACATCTCAAGACTTGATATTACTTTTTTTTTTGTTATTGGTATTTGTATTTAGTTACTTTTTTATATATATCTCTCTGATGTTTATTTTTAAGTGTCAATATCTATTTGTACATCATGCCATATACGTTATACAAAAACATTTTTGCTCCATATGTTTTGTATTCTCATTGAAGCTATTATTCTTACAAAAAATTAACACAATACTACCACTATGTGAGAACAAAAAAGTTATTGTTTTCTCAAACTGCATTTAATAATAAATCGAAGATCAAGTAAATAGATTACTATACTATCACAATATTAAAGACAGAACATCAATAACATTATGTAGAGTATAAATCGCTATTCAACATTAACATTCTTTACTAAAATTAAGGGTCTAATACACTACTGATTATCACTAAAATTATTTAAAAGTAATTCCACCACGTTTAATTAAAAACAAACACACTCTTACCCCACCCCCCGAATACCATTTTTTTCAACGTTATCGAGATTACAATAAAAGAATCTCATTTAAATAGAAACTACTTTGTAGATATTTTACTGCAATTAGCCTCTGTTATCAATACTGCAATATAACAGTTTTACTAGTTGGAAATGTAATAATTAAATACTCTTCAACTTTCGTACGCAGTCCAACATGTTTTTGCAAAATAATATTCTAACCATTCCATATCCTACCCGCGCTCTTTATTTTTTTAAAATTGAGCAAGTTATATGTATTTACAGTCCTCATAACCCCCCTTTATTTTGAAGATAAAATATGACGACTACTTACGCTATCAATTCGATCGTTACTCTATTAGTAATATTCACTTGAGTGCTTAAACAAAATGTTTTGCTTGTTAATACCTTTTTTTTCACACACGACTCTTCGCCTTACACTAATCTTCTGTCTTATCTCAACAGGGTGTCGATAAACAAAATAAAACCAAACGCGATCCCACGCGACCACCATTAGGAAATTAAGTATTCTTCATAAACAACCATACAAGTACTATTATTCCATGAAAATAATAGTTCACACGCAATTTTCATTTCCGAGTATTCGCGAAATAATAAATATATTTGTCAAAATTTTCGATGTCCTCATTGACAGTAAATAAATTATGTATGAAACGAAATTTAATTGCGACCAAAACACACTAAATTTTATCATATGTACAAATCATACACTGCGGAGTAAATCACTAAAGTTCCCAATCGCCACCTCGTAATTTAATGTCACTAACCTTCTCGTTTAAAAAATAGTTTTATACTTCGTGTATTTTATGCATTGTTTCATAATAACATATGTTAGTTCACACACACACCTTGTAGGAGGGGGAACCAATACTATGCTTCTTCTTGAAAAGGAAGTTTGATTCTATACATCGCCCACTTATTTATTCCACCCACTCTCCACGATGATTCAAACTTTTAAAAAACGGTTTGTATATAGTCACTGATATTGCAAATGGGATAAAAATGAAATTCAGTATTTACCAGGTAGTTCCATATTGATACAAGAAAGAACACTTTCTTTTAAAGCCGCTTTTAGATTCATTTTTCACTCAAAATTAAAAAAATTACAATATTTGTTTTAAAAAATTAGTCCGTTTTAAAATGTTTCTCACTTATAGAAATTAACACACGCAATATCAGATCAAATATTCCATTTCATGTTCGGAGTGAGCTTACCAAATAGAGAATGTGTGTTTACAGATAATTGTGAATCATTTGCTGATCATCTTTTCTCAGATAGATATTAAAGTAAATTATACTTACCTAACTGAGAAAAGTTAGAGCACGACACACTGATGCGTTTTTCACTGAGCGTTATGCATGAAATCAATAAATCATATACTATAATAAAATTCCCATACTAAAAATCTAGACAATTGATAGCACTGGCCAACGATAAAAAAAGAATAATACTTTACACCATTCATTAACCGTTTTTTCTAAAGCAAGAAAAGTATATGTGAAAGAAAGGAATCCACCTATACAATACATCATTAGAAAATAATATGGGTCCACACACACACACCTTAACTTTACAAAACTGTTAAAACACATCCGGAGTTAAGCACAATTTATCACACCGTTTCCTGTATCCCACCGTCGTAAAAACTATGTATAAAAAAGACACAACAAGGTAGTTTATAGTTCGTGCATGGAGCATCGTCACGATAGTTTAGCATGATTTTCTACAACCAATCAATCTACGAAAGGGTATCGTCTATGCTGTTCAAATAAATATTAATTTAACAAGGACACCTTTACTTGGTCTGTGGATATTGAAAAAGAAATAAAGAAATATACACTATATAGTGTATCAAACATATAGCTTGGTGAATTTGGTAACACTTACGTGTATAAGAGTATTATTTACATTTACTTGTATTCACGAATATGTCCGATATAACACACATCACAGGGAGAACCCACGGATTATTTAATCCTGTAATTGATTTGGCCGCGCCGGAATATGTGTTTACATCTATTTAAAAGAATCAAACAACGGAGTGACTATTCACGACGCCATTTCGCAAAAACCTTGTAGCTGTACACTCTACAACGGGCAAATCAGAGTAGTTGAAGCAATCAAAAAATATTTTTAGAAGTCGCGCATTTTATAAAGTATGATCTATCAAAGTTTATAAAATATTATCTATTCTTAAATTACTATAAGTTTAGTCTTATTTTTAAATAAGTCTTTTTAAGACGTTTATGTAATCTAAAACGAAAAATTAGGTCTTTCTTTAACATGTCTCAAAACTGCTCATCAACCACGTGACGTATTAAAAGCTCTTTACAAAGTGAAACCTTTCCCGCGTTATGACATGTTAAAAAACAACTTTTACCAAATTCTCATGTATATATGTTTAAGACGGCGCACTTCACACTTTATAATATTTTGACAGGATGGTATTCAAAGTTTTAAAATATTACGTATCCTAAAATAAAAAGTGAAAGTATGAAATCTACTTTCTAAAAATAGTTCTGAAAAAGAAATCTGTCAGTTAAGAAAATATCACACGTAAATACCCACCCTTTGAAATTGAACATTTTTAGCGCCCATGATACTACCTCTGTCTATGTAAATGAGAGAACCTGCATTGTATACTGCCCATGTGTAAATCTGTCGAGGATTGACAATAAAACTTTGACACAAGGATATGTCCTAGACGAGTCTGTACTCTTTAACACACTCCATTCATACAATCCTACTTGACGAGACACTAAAATACATTATACAGGTAAAACTGTATCATTTTGACGTCCACTGTTCACACTAAACCAGGCTTAACAAGTTGAAACACTTACTTTGATTCCTGATGTCCTCATTAAGATCAAGTAAATCAGAGGCTATTAAACTCACCTTTCTTTGAATAGCAACTTTTAACAACAATAACTTCGCGGTGAGCGATCAAGTGGTAATTACATGGAGATGAGAGATCTCTATAGATAAAAAATGACTAATATTACCAAGAATTTGATTCACATTGGATGAATATAAGCATTATGTTGATATATATGAATATAGCATGATAGCGGTATAATGTGTAATGACTTATGTTATTTATTGTCTATCCTATTCAGTTAAAAAATCAGATTAAACAAGTTGAAAACGAAATAATAAAATTTAAAAAAAGTAATATTACAAAACAATGCATTAAAACAACAACAACTTTAACAAATTCAAAAGAATATTAAATGGCATAAATTAATAATTCAACATAAAAAAGGTGGGGGGGATAAAAAAGAAACAAAGAAAAGAAAGAATAAGAATAAGATATAGAAAAGAAAAAAGAAAGAAAAAGAAAAGAAAAGAATAGAAAGAAAAAGAAAAGAAAAGAAAAGTAACGAAAGTAAAGTAAACGTAAAGTAAAGTTAAAGTAAAGTAAAGTAAAGTAAAGTAAAGTAAGTTAAAAGATGATGTAGAATAAACATTAGAAAAGAAAAAAGAAAATCCTGTATGAGACGGGACCCCACTCAAACGAATATAAGGTTTACCATAACTCTTTAAACATAATATCAGGGAGTTAATCAAACTTTCGCGGAAGAAACCACCGCCGCGAATCTTCCTCATTTTTAAATAAATTAAACATTTAGTTGAGAGAGGTGGTGTGGGTGTGGAAGTGATGTGCGATAATTTACAAATTAAACTGTAGACAAGTGTGATTAGAATTTCAATTCAACAAAAAAAATAAACGCAAGTGGTTTTCACATTATTTACTTTTAGTATAATAACTTATAGTAAAGAATTACTAGCTTAATGTTGTGAAAGAAAAAAGTTTAAATGGATACTTGGAGGCAAATTGACAATAGATATAAGTAGGGAGACATTAACAAAGTTTTAAATAAATATCATTTTTGTCCCCCAGACGATTTACACATACACAATTGATGTTATCCCAGAATCAATCAATCTTATCTTCTATAAATATAGTAATATATAAAAAATAATAATAATTATAAATTCTATATGATCGAAGCAAGGTGTTTAAAATACACATCGTGCAATTTTCTTTTCTTTTCTTTCCCTTTCCTTTCCTTCCTCCTTTCTTTCCTTTCCTTCCTCCTTTCCTTTCCTTTCTTTTCTTTTCTTTTCATTTCCTTTCCTTTTCTTTTCTTTCTTTTCTTTTCTTTCTAGTTTCTTTCTTTCTTTCTTTTCTTTTCTTTTTCTTTTGCTTTTTTCCTTCGAAATCCCCACACCTTTTTTAAATTTGAATTAGTAATTAATCTGTCACTCTTAAATATTCTTTTTGAATTTTGTTAAAAGTGTTGTGTTTTAATGCATTGTTGTTTAATATTACTTTTTCAAATATTGATTATTCGTTGTCACCTGTGTTAATCTGTTTTTAAATGAATAGATAGACAATAAATAAATAAGTTCATTACACATTATACCGCTATTATCATGCTAATTAATATAATTCAAAACCATAATGCTTATATTCATCCAAGTGCATCAATTAATTGTTAATATTTTAGTAATTTTTTATCTTATAGAGATATCATTACATTTAATTACCACTTGAATCGCTCCCCGCGAAGTTTTTTGTTAAAAGTTGCTATCAAAGAAGAGGTGAGTTAATATCCTCTGATTTACTTGATTAATTAATGAGGAATCAGTAATCAAGTGACAAGATGCCGATAAGTCAACACTTGATTAGCCTGGTTTAGTGTGAACATTGAACGTCAAAAAATACAGTTTTACCCTTTTATAATGATTTAGGTTCTCGTCAAGTATAATTTATGAATAATTGTGTTTAAAAGGTACGATCTTCGTTCTTAACAAGATCCTTAGTGTCAAAAATGTTTTTTTGTCAATACTCGCCAGATTTACATCATTCATTTATAAAATTAAATTTCTCTCCATTTTAACCGTAAACAGATGTAGATCATGTACAAAATGTTACAATTTCAAAGGTATTCCTATATTTTTCTTTAACTGACAGATTTCTTTTTCAGAACTATTTTAGAAAGTAGATTTCATAACTTTAACTTTTTATTTAGGATACGTAATATTTTAAAACTTTGAATACCATCCTGTCAAAATATTATAAAGTAAACACAGTCTGTAATACAGTGGATGAGAACTTTATCAGTGGTGTTAACAATGCAATAACGGGAAGGTTTCACTTTGTAAAGAGCTTTTAATACGTCAACGTGGTTGATGAGCAGTTGAGACATTGTTAAAGAAAGACCTAATTTTTCGTTTAGATTACACTAGGGAACGCCCAAAGTCGTTGTTAGACGAGTGAGTGAGCCATGTGTTGAGTACCCGGTAACATTTCTTTTCTTCCCCTTACCTTAGGCCTCCCTAGCCTATCATATAGGCTACATTGGAGCATTTTTGGCCTAAACTATGGCCTAAACATTTACACAACTCCCGGACCAACAATCTAACATTAAGCAAGACCCGGCAGTCACACGGATATTCAGTTGAAGACTGCCAACAACAGCAACCTCCGGCACAGTGATTTCCACCAATACCCTATTATCTATACGAATATAATTATCAAACTTAAATGCAAATGTTCCCGGGTACTCACCACATGACTCGCTCACTCGTCTAACTACGACTTTGGCGTTTCCCTAGTCTAGTTGGCTTAAGCGCCCTTGTAGCCGAAATGTGGGAGACGTGGGTTCAATCCCCTGGTCGGGAAAGATTTTGTAATTTCTAGATTGCATTTCAAAAATAATTATAAACATGTTTTGAAATGCATATAACGCAGTGTAGTCCATCATCTGTGGCAATAGGGCCTACCACAGTATAACCCATCTCTTACAGTAGCGAAACTTCAATGCACTGCCTGCAGAGTGATTTGCTGTCGTGGTCGGCTGCGCGTACCGCCGCTACACTAGCGCGACCTGGCCAAGGTCAGAGTCATTTTAGTGAACTAAAAGCATCCGCCATCTAAAGGTCAGTGCTTTACAACGTTTACAACATACAAATTGTGGGCGGCGGTGCGCCCAGTCAGGAAAGCTATAATATCTATACCGCTCTCCGTGTAGGTAACCTACGTAGCGACATGTATAGATAGAGCTTCTTGCCGCTACACTAGCGCGACCTGGCCAAAGTCAGAGTCATTTAGAGTGAACTAAAAATGTAAACAACAAACAATTGACGAATGCCGAAGAATGTGAAGCTAATCATATTTTGCAAGGGCTAGGCCTAGTCTAGGCTATTTAAATTGCAGTCAAAACAACTGCAAGTAATGATGATAATTTTTATATTATGTATCAACCATTATAACCTACATTACTAATCCCTGGTGCCTAGGCCTAGCCCCTAGGCCTAGCCTAGGGGCCCTAGGCTAGGCTCTAGGCCATAGGCTTTCTTTTAAAACGACATGTATGTCATCATATTATTATCAGTAAAAAAATAATAACGTCAGACGAAACTTATATCCAGCTCATATCCTGCTGTAGCAGTATTATCACGTCATAATAGTGCAAAAAATTACATCGTTTTCAATTCAGATCAAAAAGTCACTGCCGTGGCACTGTCATCGTTAGTTCACTTTAGTGCTCGAACCTTCGCTAGGGACGCGCGTGTCGGTTTATCAGCGTGTTTTGCTAGCAAGTCTCGCTACTGTAAGAGATGGGTTATACCACAGTATAACCCATCTCTTACAGTAGCGAGACTTCAATGCACTGCCTGCAGAGTGATTTGCTGTCGTGGTCGGCTGCGCGTACCGCCGCTACACTAGCGCGACCTGGCCAAAGTACGAGTCATTTGAGTGAACTAAAAGCATCCGCCATCTAAAAGTCAGTGCTTTACAACGTTTACAACATACAAATTGTGGGCGGCGGTGCACCCAGTCAGGAAAGCTATAATATCTATACCGCTCTCCGTGTAGGTAACCTACGTAGCGACATGTATAGATAGAGCTTCTTGCCGCTACACTAGCGCGACCTGGCCAAAGTAAGAGTCATTGAGTGAACTAAAAGCATCAACAAACAATTGACGAATGCCGAAGAATGTGAAGCTAATCATATTTTGCAAGGGCTAGGCCTAGCCTAGGCTATTTAAATTGCAGTCAAAACAACTGCAAGTAATGATGGTAATTTTTATATTATGTATCAACCATTATAACCTACATTACTAATACCTGGTGCCTAGGCCTAGGCCTAGCCTAGGGGCCCTAGGCTGGTGGCACTGTCATCGTTAGTTCACTTTAGTGCTCGTACCTTCGCTAGGAGCGCGCGTGTCGGTTTATCAGCGTGTTTTGCTAGCAAGTCTCGCTACTGTAAGAGATGGGTTATACTGTGGTTATACTGTGGGCCTACTATGGTTAACATAGCCAGTACGAAATACGTGAAAATATTGCAAGGTTTACTCAATCTATGTGCGGAATTTGGGGTACCTTGACGTCCAACATTCGACTGACCTTGCATGGACACGGCATTTCACGGCCAGGCGAAAAACAAACAAAAAATATCTTTTCAAAATCTAAAACATTGTCGTTAAAATAATTTCTAAACATTGGAAGTCTATTTCTCAGTTTATTATTTCTTGTAGGTTTAAATCGCAATGAATCTTGCTGATTTTGTTAACAGTTCTCAATAAACTCGTACCGGATGTCCGTTTAAAATTTCAGCGCAATTTGTTCAGCGATTCGGCTGATTTTCACGTACACTACACACACACACACCACACACGCACCACGCAGAAAAACCGTAAGGGCCCGTTTAAGTCGAATGGAAATCACTACGTTCGCTACGCTCACTCGTTCAATAAACGTTCTTTAAAACAGACTTATTTAAAAATAAGAATAAACTTTGTAATTTTAAAGAATAGATATATTTTATAAACTTTGATAGATCATACATTTATAAAATGCCACTTCTTAAAAAATTTTTTGATTGGCTCCACTCTCTTGATTTGCACGTTTTAGAGTGTACAGCTACAAGTTGTTTGCGAAAATGGCATAAATAGTCACTCGTTGTTTATTTTTTTTAAATAGATGTAAACACTTTCCGAAGGCCCAATATTAAGGAAGTAAAATAATCCACATCTTCTTCCATGTGTGTGTGTTTTATCGCTTTCGAAGTAAGTAAAATGTAAAATAAATATCTATAAACGTAAAATTTACCAAATTACACCAAGCTATGAATGTTGATACAACTATATAGTGTATATTTTCTTTTATTTCTTTTAAATATACAAAGACAAGTAAAGGTGGTCCTTGTTAAAATTAATATTTATTTTGAAAACAGCATAGACATACCTTTCGTAAGAATTGATTGGTGTATAAATCATGGCTAAACTACTCGGTGAGTGATGCTACATGACGTGACTTGCTACCTTTTTAAATGCTTTTTATACATAGTTATTTTACTTGACGTAATACAGAACGGTGTGTTTGGCTTACAATCTAATAATTGTTTAACATTTTTAAATTTAATGTATGACCCATATTAATTTCTAATTGATGTATTGTATGTGATTCTTTCTTTCACATTATACCGTCTTATTTAGGGAAAAAACGTTAATATGGTGTAAAAGTATTATTCCTTTTTTAACTATTTCGCAGGCTATCATTGTCCTAGATTTTTAGTATTGTTTGAATTTTTAATTTTTAGTATATGATTTGATTGATTTTCATGGCTAACGCTCCTCGAAAGCAATCACTTGATCATACTTTTTCTAAGGGTTAGTAATTATAAATTTTACTTAAAGCTCTCTGAGAAAGAAATGTCAGAAATGATCACAATTATCTTAACACAAACATTCTCTAATTTGGTTAGAGCTCACTCCGACCTGAAATGGAATATTTGATCTGGTATTTTATTTTTATTTGCTTAAAGTGAGAAAACATTTTAAAACGTACTAAATTTTTTTAAACAAATATTGTATTTTTTTAATTTGAGTGCAAAATGAATCTAAACACTTTTAAAAGAAGGTGGTTCTTTCTTATCGAATATTGAACTACAACTGGTTAAATACTGAATTTCATTTTTATCACCATTTGTCATATACAGGACTCTAAGGAAAAACGTTTAGTTTGAATCATCTTGAATGGTGGAATAAATCAGTGAGATGTATAGAATCAAAATTTCTTTTCAAGAAAGAAGCATCTTTAGGTTACCCCACTCCTAAAGTAATTGAAAATAAAGTTGTTATTATCAATGCAATAAAATACCGGAAGTAATAAACATTTTTAAAAACGAGAAGGTTTAGTGAAAAATTAAATTAGGAGTTGGGACATTTAGTAATTTACTGCGATATCCGGTGATATTTTTTTTACATATATAAAATTTTGAGTGTGTTTTTGTGCGAACTTTAAATTTCAGTGTTCAGACATATTTTTTTTACTGTCATGAGTACTCTCGAAAAATCATTTTGAACAAAATTATTTATTATATTCCGAATAACCTCGAAATGAAAATTGCGTGTAACTAAGTATGTTAATCAATGCATATGTACTTGAGATGTGTTTTATGAGATACTTATAATTCTAGATTTTTACTTGAGTCGCGTTTGGTTTTTATATTTTGTTTGTAGTCAGACACTTTGTGAATAAGACATAGATTTATTTGCGACTACGTGTGTGAAAAGTATTTAAACAAGCAAAAACATTTTGTTTTAAAGCAATCAGTGAATATTACTAATAGGCTAACGATCAAGAATTGATAGCGTAAGTAGTCTTCATATTTATCTTCAAAAATAAATGTTATGAAACTTGTACATCGTACTTTTTACTCAATTTTAACATAGAAAAACCAGTTGTAGTATATGGAAGTGGTTGAGAATAATTTTCAAAAATCTATGTTCATTGCTTACGAAAATGTGTGAAGAGTATGTAAATTATTACATTGCAACTATAATACTTTATAGAATTCCGTATTGATAAAGTAGCTTATTGCAGTAAAATTCTAACAAAGTAGTTTTTATTTAAAATGAGATTGTAGAATTTATTTAATCTTCGATAACGTTAAATATATATTAACGTGGAGAGTTTGTTGTTTTGTAATTACACGTGGTGGAATTACTTTTAAATAATTTTAGTGATGAAATCAGTACGTGTATTAAGACTTATTTTGTAAAGAATGTTTAATCGTTGAATACCGATTTTATTAACTCTACAAATAATGTTATGATTGGGTATCTGTCTTTAATCTGAATAGTAATAGTATACTATTAACTTATCTTCGATTTATTATTAAATGCCGTTTGAGAAAACAACTTGTTTTTCTTCACATAGTGGTAAGTATTGTGTATATATATTTTTGTAAGAATAAATAGCTTCAATGAAGAATACAGAAAAAAAAAAAAAAAAACGAAGCAAAATGTTTTTATAAACTTATATAACTGATGTAGCAAATTTGCACTTAATAAACATCCGAGAGTGATCATGTAATGCACAAAATATCATCTGAGATGTGTTTTTAAAAAAATAACGAGCCCACATTTGTGAAGAAATTTACCGAAAGTTATGTTATCTTAAAACATCCGTTTGCCTAATAGTTACCATAGACTATATTTTGTCTATTTTATAGCTTTGCATGAATTATGATTTAATTTTATTGTTTTAGGCTTATAACAAGTTTACAAATGCTACATGACAATAAAACGTACTTGTAAATAAAAACTTGTCCGATTCAAGGTGAGAAAACGTGATAAAATGTATTCATTTTTTACACAAACAATATCATACTTTATTTTTGTGGAGAAAATAAAAACACTTTGCGCGATACAATTAATTTCGCAGGTGAACTTGAATGATTTAATCTATTTCCTATCTCTCTTATTTGATTTAATTATTTTGATGTAAACTAGACAAGTTTCTACGCTCCAACAAACAAAAATTTCGGAATTTATTTAGTAAGATACTTTTAAATCGTAAACACCTTTAAAATTAATGGACGAAGTTGAATAAAAATATTTATTTTAATAAGACAACATATTATTATTACGCGTGAATTATGAAATACAATGATTTAAGTGCTAGTTTGAAATTCTCTTTTATGAATACTAGATATTTTTTGGGTCAAAGTAGGTTTGTTCAAGAAAATTTGTGTAAACTGTACTCTCATCTATTGTATAATACTTTTTTGAATTTTATAAATAACATTAAAGAAACGCTATCTGGGGTTAGCTTTGTGGATGGGAAGTGCTTTTCTAAAATTAAATTGAAGCGTGATAATTTTAAAGAATGGTATCCTGAACACGGATGTATTTTTTATAACGGAGATGTATATTATTATGTTTCACGCTTGTAAACAAATATTCGTTTGTTTGTTTACTATAAGTTCAATAGTATTAAATTTCGCTTTGGAAAATTTTTTTAATATCCATAATCATTTTTCTATACAAAGTTTTGATTCAATATAGTAATACTAATTAAATGTTTTTAATAGTGGACCACTCAGTATAGGATACTGAAGCGTGACTACACACGAATCCATAGCTAGGGTGGGACATGCTCGTGGTAAAAGAAATGCAAATAATTGCAAATTTTGAAAGCTATTGTTCATAGCTAACTACACTTATTGATTTATTGAATATGCTTCAATATAATATATATAATAATAATAATAATAATAATAATATAATACTAATAATAATAATAATAATAATAATAATAATATTTTTAACATAAATTAAGGACCTTGTTTACTACTTTACATTTCAATTAATTCTTACGTTTAGAAATTAAAAAAGAAAAATAAAAAAAAAAAATAAAAAAAAAATGTAAATCACTAATACAAAGAATAACATACGATAATCATGATATTATTTTAAAAATGTACAAATTTATACTGATTTATGTTTTACCTCAACGATTTATCAATAAAGTGTAAATGGTATTTGCATAGTGTATATGATTTTATTCCTATATCCTTTTCCCACAAGGTTATTCACACCGGACTTTTCATGTAGATAGCATGATGACATATTCAAGTTTAAACTTGTCTATGAATGCATCTCTTATTTCCGGTGAAATCTAAAATGCTTGCTTTCAATTATGCAATAATAATGCAGAGTTTTATGAGAAACAGATATTTTCTTGCTGCGTTTTGTATTTTCATGTATGACAATGTCAGCGCGAAGCATTTCATGCAACCGTTTTAGAATTTTTAAAAAGTTTGTCTTTGATAGGTTTATGTTGTTTTAAGCCTACGACATTTCGATTCCGCGGAATTCTATTTAAATACTGAGGGTTTGCGACTAGGATATTGACGGTTATTTCCCTCCCGATGGTGACGTTATATTAGAAATTTAAAATTTGACATTTTGCTACCCTCTGTTTGTTTTAACCCTACGATATTTTGGAGTTCCGCAGAATTGGCTATTTGAATATCGTGGGGTTATGACTGGTGGTTTATGCTTCTTTTGCCAAATTTGAATACTGTGGTTAGACTTGACGGTTAATGCCCTGTTGGGGTTATGCTCTTTGGCCAATTTGATACTGTGGTTATGACTTGAACGGTTAATGCACTTTTGGTAAATTTGAAAAATAAACGCAGGGCCGTACGTCATTTTGATCCACTAGTATGCTATTTCGAATACCGCGGGCTATACCTGATGCTTAAGCCCTTATGCCAAATTTGAAAAAAGCGCGTGTCATGTCACCTATAGTCTCATTGGTGTTGTCAATATCACGTGGGTTGGATCCACCGTAATGCTATTTTGAATACCGCGAGTTATGGCTTTGGTTGGTGCTTTAAGCCCTTCTGTTCAAAATTGAAAAAGCGCGTGTCGTGACGCTTAGGCTCATTGGTGTTTAAGATCACGTGGTTCGGATCCACAGACTCAAAGCTAATTGAAAGACTACGGTCGAGAAAGTGAACACTTAACAGAAGCTATTAGTTTAATAGCCTGTGTGACGTCTGAGGAGGCGTGGTTTATCTGAAGCTATAATATATCAACAATTATTCTATTGCTATGCATATGTCTTGGTAGCCGAGTGGGTAAGGCGGCGAGCTAGTAATCAAGGTCGGCCGAGACGAGACCGCTCTTGGTTCGAGCCGACAAAACTGTCGACTTTTTTTCCGTGCAATATTAAATCAGAAATAATAACGAATTTAAAATAATATATCTGTGAAATTCAAAGTACCAAAAATGGTACTAGAGCGCGCGGAGGTCCGCGCGGAGCCCAAGAAGTGGCGCGAGTATTTGAAAATTCGAAAATGGTTACGAGGACACGGCCAAGATGATGACGAAACTAAAATGGCGGCAGACTAAAATGGCGCTCGACCTAAATGGCGACCAAGATGGCAGCCAAACTAAAATGGCGCTCGAAACAAAAATGGCGGCCAAGATGGCGGTCGACCTAAAATATGGCGGCTGAACAAAATGGCGGCCCAAGGATTGGCGGCAGAGCTAAAATGGCGTCGAAATAAATGGCGGTTAAAATGGCTGCTGAAAAAATCAAAATGGCGGGCGGAAATTCATATGGCGGACAAAATGGCGACCGAAACAAATGGCGACGGAACAAGATGCGACCGAAACAAGATGGCGGCCGAAACAAGTATGGGCGGCTGTCACGTGCGCGAAATTACGTCATCGCCGCCATCTTGTCCATTAGGATCCACGGGATCGTTGTTTTCGAAACCTTACTTTCCCTCTACTAGCTAAGCTGTATTTTCAACAGAAACAATTTGACGTTGTTTTTGTTTTCAGATCTAAATAGTTCACATAGACTTGCATTTCATTTAGAAGGCCGTACTTGTGCCTATACATGGTAAAATATCGAGTATAGTATGTATATTTAGCTGTTTACGTAAGCTCCGTTCATTATTTTAACAGATTAAAGAAGATTGAAGTTTTTTTAATTTTCTGAGGAGACCTCATAAGTTGCCTTCAAAGTTTGTTATTTTGATTTTAGCCAAATGTCAATATTAATGGTTTTACACTTTTCTGAAGCAGAATAAGGGCAATTGAAGGGACCGATTTCGATTTACATGACAATACAATTATTTTAACCTCATAATGGCTAAGCGTTGTACCTATGCAAGTGAAGAAACACAATAACATCAAGAGCTTAGTGTGCTGCGTTTTGAGATTTTTTTTCATCGGAATTGTTTTAAATATCAGCTATGGAGACATACAAGTCCGTGCTTGGTCATTTAATCCGTCAAATAAGAATTTTGGAGAAAAAATTGCGATGTCGCTGATTTTTGCAGAGACCTTCCCTTATATAATCTTAATCACATACACTCCCCTACATCGGCTGGAAAGCTTTGGCCGCTATATTGATTGGAAAATAGTGCCAAAAAGTGTTGGTTATCAAATATCTCCAAATTGTTGGAGGTTAGACAAAATGTCGCATTACAAAACTAGTCCCCATTCAATTCCCTACAAAACAGTGTCTTTTTATAGGTTTGGTAGGGCAAGGGTTACGTCACACAATCGTGGTTTATGTGTTGCTTATTGGAGTCACAGCTGATTTCATATTTGCACAACCCAGCATCAAACAATTCCCAGTAAATCCCTAAGAATCGATAAAATACAAAATGACTTTTGGTTACGGGGTTCATGAAAGCTTCCATCAGTATTTTAAAAAAATCAGGTCTGGCGAAATCAGTATTTTGCATTTACCCGAATTTGGGTTTTTCCTTTTGGCATTTCTCAAAATGCCATACTTTGACGGTCCATTTAAGTACTAAAAAGCATCGGAGGAAAAATTTATTCTATGGCACATTGCAATGGACTTAAATATGATCCGATTACAACCAATGTTAAATCCATATGGCTGCCAATTCCTAATAGTCACAATATGAATACTGTTTTCGTGCTGTTTTTACACTCTTTTTGTTACATATTCCTTTGGGATGTTGTGGATATAGGAATTAGCAGCCATATTGGATTTAAACTTTATTTGATTCTCATCGTTATTTAAGTCATTGCAATGTGCATAGAAATAATTTTCCTCCAATGCTATTAATTGCTTAATAATGGATCCGTCAAATATGGCATTTTGAGGAAATGACACAAATGGAAAAAAACAAGTTCTGGTTAAAATGCCAAATCTGATTTCGCAATACCTGATTTTTTAAATCTAATAGAGCTTTCCATGAACCCCATACAAAAGTCTTTTTGTATTTAAATCGATTTCTTCGGATTTACCGGGCATTGTTTGATGCTGGGCGTGAAAATTAGGAAATTAGCGGTACTCATAAGCAACACATAAACCAGAATTTTGTGAAGTAACTTTGCCGTACGCAAAATTATAGAAGACACCTGTGTTTGTAGTGAATTGGAATGGGGAATATTTCTGCGATTGCAACATTTTGTCTTATCTCCAACCAATTTGGGAGATATTTGCTAGCCAACAACATTTTGGCCGCCATTTTACAATATGGCGGCCGAAGCTCCAGTCCGATTGTAGGGGAGTTTTAGTATGTTGATATGTTATTATATAAGGAAGGTCTCTGCAAAAATCAGCGACATCGCAATTTTTCTCTAAACGTGAATGTTATATCTTATTTGACAGATTAATTGGGAATGTGATAACTGTGGTAGACAGTGTTATAGTAGCAGCTTGTGCCGTCAAATGGGGTGCTCAGATGTCTATGAAAGAAGATCACACAAGAAGATTTTCGCCGTAATTGTACTGGGTGTATGAATTGGTTTTTATTCCCCCTGAAAGTGTACATGAAATAGGTCCTTTTCCATCTGATGGTATAGAGTATAATGATGAGGTTGCTAAAGATTTTCCTGTATTGCAGAAAGGATGAAGCCTGGACATCTCAATATACGTAAGTTGGATCGTATAGATCAATTGAGGGTAATTCTTGGCATGTATATAATTTTCAATATATTTTTGCTGTTTTGAAACATCTAGATGAGTCTTGTTCAGACGGTTTTATTTCGTTGACAATTTATAGAATGCTAAGGTACGATCGTGAATAGAGTAGGAGGAGGGGTAAGTTATTTTATATTGCTGAGAATTCAAGTCAAGTGTAGTTGAGTGTAAAGTTAAAAAATTTCCTATAGATGTTGAGTTGCAGTCATTTAAAATTTTGGCTTGCTAAGGTAAAGCCAATGATTTTTACAGTAGTTTTAAAGCTCCCTCACGTAAGGTAGAAGAAATTTTCAGATTGTTTGATATAGTTTGGTAAACAGTTTAGAATTAAAACTATGATTGTTATTTATCTAGGGTGATTTCACATCGATTTGAGTAAAGAGACATTACCAATAAAACGTTTCAAATTTCTCGACTTGATCCACGGATTGGTTCAAATGATAAAGTCTTTTAAGGGTTAATAATAGGTCTTGCTACTTTAATTGATCATGTATATGTAATCGCAATGAAAATTATTAGTCCAGATCAGGTAATTATAAGTGTATGATTAGTGAATCATGAATTAATCTATTGTATTCGTAGATAATAAGCAAAGTTTTCTTCTCTAAATTTGTAAATACTAGAAATTATAAGAATGTTGATTGGGATCAGGTAAATAAAAGATATCTTGAGTGGTTTCCCCATTGACCAAATTGGTAGGCGGTAAGTGTTATAATTAGAAATGTTTGATAAAGTAATTAATCGAAAACTCTAAATGATCATGCCCCACCCCCCTTGAGAAATTAAGAGTTAACAGAAACCATCCCCATGGCTAACAGCAGAGATAGGAAATCCATGCTAGGAGCTCGACCACTTGCGAAAAGAATTCAGGATTTCGAGAAGACAAGTATACGTGGAGGAATACAAAAAAGTCGAAATAGTGTGAATTAATAAGGTTCGTTTTTCTAAGCGTGAGCTTTTAAGTCTTTCTTTTTGATAATATATTTCTTCAAAATCTTTTATGTTCGTTTATAATAAGTTGACAGGTAACAAAGGAAATAACGAGTGAAGTGATAGCCTCATTGACAGAAAATGGTGGTATCCTACCCGTCCTAATCCTGACATTTGCTTGTTTTGTTACGACCAAGTTTTGTTGTGACGATGTAGATTTTTCCTGTAAAATTGGTAATTTAAGGGGGATTCAAATAGAAGAGAAGCAGAACTCCCACATCAAAAGGTATCTAATGATGAAGTTCAATTTCAGCAATTAAACGCCTTAAAATTAAAAGCTCCACAACTCGCAAGAGATTCATGCGTAGTATTCAAGAAATGTTCATCAATAGTCCGACCTATTGGCAGATCTAATTTCCCTATTTCTTTCTTGTAGGGTGCTTTTTCACACACAGTTAAAATTGCAAGGGTAACAACCTATTTATAAGGGTTAAGTAAAAGAGTGATAGTAATTCTTATCGATATACAAATCAACTCTTCCAATGAGGTAAAATTATTTAATTTTTGCACATGAGGTTTATTACATGAAGTGGATGTATCTGAAGGCTTACGTTCAAACCAGCATTATTTCAGGAAAGGTAAGTCACGCAAAGTACCCTTTTTAGCATTTACAGATTTTTTATCTATAAGGGATTGACAACGGAATGGTAGGGTTGGAGCTGTCTTTGTTGACCTTAGGAAAGCGTTTTGAATTCAGTACCTTTTTTTACCTCTTTTAATCAAACTAAAACCAGTTATACATAAGTCCTTATTAATGGTTTTATCAATTTTTGGCTGATTTTAAAAAAAAAAAAAAATGTTTATAATCTTGCAATATATAGTTCAAAATATTCATCTTCTTTTTGTGGAGTACCGCCAAGGATCTACTATTAGGACCCCTTTTATTTATTCTCTTCATAGATGATACTCTAATCAATAATGGGAGGAATCAATTAATTTTATAGCTTATTGACCTTGGTCTTTTATTTAGCATGTGTGGATGTCGAAGAGATCGTAAGGCGTGGCCTTCAAGAAGTTCTCAAGAGGCTGGATGCTGGTTTAAAACTCAGGAACTTTGATTATTGATGTTGTAAAACAAAATTTTATGATGAAGCAATGAATGATATTCATTTGCATTGAATTGTAATGGTAAGTTAATTTTCCAGAGTATATGAATTTTAATATCTTTGGAGCTTTTTAGATGTAATTTAAATTTTAAGAACATTAGAATCTGTATGTAATAAGTATCATCAGCAATTGGAATTATTCAATAGAATGAAGATTTTTGTAACAGAGAGAATGTTGAGGTTACCTTGTAGATTCTTATAATTACTCTGTTATTGATTATTGCTTAGTGGTTGGGGAGTAAGACCGTCTACGAATATGGTTGTACTTCAGAATAGAATTTACCATCTGTTTGATTCAATTCCTATGAGCCAGATTTACAATCTATTGCTTCACGATTGAGGAAAGAATGAAGTATGGTCGGTGTTAAATACAGATAAAGTATTGAAAGGTAATGTATTTAGGATTCTACCAAATATTTTTCAAATTAGAAATCGTGATAGAAATTCTATGCTAGTTACCTCATTGCAAGTTCCTATATATTAACTTTGAATCTTTAGAAAGTCATTTTTGTACAGCAGGTGTTTCCTTTTGAAATTCAATTTTCTTATTGTATTAGAATCTACTGAGATAGGAATCGTACAGTTTAACAGTAAAATTGAAGCAATGCTAATGAATCAAGAGAAAAGAATAATATTGATTTTTACTCTTTATTTGTGGTTCATTGTCCGTGTGTTTGGGTAATGTTAATTTATCTGTAGTTTCTTATTTATGATTTTGCTATTCTCTTTGTTGTTTCATTATTTTTTCTGCCTATAGATTGTCCTGGTTGCTGACTGCTGGTTCGAACTGGCAACTTAGTTAGTGTCTGTGATTCATTGTATGACGAACAATTTCAAATAATAATATGTCCTGATTAAAATTATATTTAGTGTCAAGATCTTTTGTACTAATTGTTATCAAGATTTGAACATCAAGAATGACGATTCGCCTTCGGTGGTTTTCTTCCGCGAAGTGTGATTACTCCCCTGATTTGCTGTGCCTGATGTTGGCAACTTAATCTTACGTCGAGATCGTTCTAATAAATCAGTTTTTTCTTGTCGTTTTTCTTTTTCTTTTTGTTCTTCTATTCGTTTTTTTCCTTCTTTCCTTTCTTTCTTTTTTTCTACACTTTTATATTTGATTAAATAATTAATTGGCATTTAATATCCTTCTTATTTGTTACCATAATTGTTGTGTTTTAATGGCATTTTGTTGTAAATGTTATTATTTCAAATATTTACTTAAACTGTAGTTTCATTGTTGTGTCTGCATCTATGTAATTTGATTTATTTAGTTGTCCTCCTTTGTAAATCAGTTTTATAACTGAATAGGATATATATATATAGATGGATAGATATAATAGTAGAATATATAAATAAATAAATAAAACAGATATGCGATCTATGATGAAAATTTAAAGGGGACCTGATAATCCCTGAACTTAGAATTGGGCTACGTGTTTTTGGTATAATCGTTTAAATATTTTCCTTATGAATTATCGTACTTTTACGATTTTCGTTTTTAGATAGATATTTTCGGTTTATTTGGCAAACGGCTACTCCGATCTTGATGAAAACTATATGGCAACGTTAAAATCACTGAGTTTATATATGTTATGATTTTAGAGACACTTTTAGAATATTTCTCAGAGAAATCGTACTTTTATACGATTTTTTTTCATCAAAAAAGCTCCATCCCATCAACGCGACTAGATAAGCGTTGGCGAAGCGTCCTAGTAAGGATCATGTCCACCTAGAAGTATGGCGTATATGAAATTCCAAGTTTGAATTGTGACAGATGCTATGTGTGTCTAACAGGAAGAATCATGTACACGACAACAGGAATCACAGGTTTTTGAGTACATAGCACAATTTAATAATTTTGAAAATTTCCGCATTTCACAAAAACACAAAGTTGGAAAAAATCCGATGGTCATTTCAGTGCTCATAACTTTCTATTTAGTTTCACTGCATTGTTTTAAAATAGTGATCTTTGTATAAGAAGTCAGTTTTTATCTGTCTCCTAGCAACAATACAGTGAAGTTGGAAAATGCGATTGTTTACTACGACTTCCTTTTTTATGTAGACGGGATTGTTGAGTAATACCCGCATACATAAAACTTATAAAAAAACTGTCAAACCTTACACACTCAAAAGTAATTAAATCCAAAAGAAGGGCGAAGCTCATGTACCCTTCTACATTTGCGCATTCTTAATTCATTAACGACACTGCCTGGTAACTATATCCTTGAAAAGCTTGTCAAAAAGAATTTGCATGAACTATTTAGTTTTAATTAATTGGCAAAATAGCTAATTTGTATGAACTATACGTTTTAATTGATAGTTGCAAATGCTATGTTGCAAAGCTTTTCAAGGATATAGTTACAAGGCAGTGTACGTTTATGAATTAAGGATGTGCAAATGTGCGAATGGTACATGAGCTTGGCCCTTCTTTTAGATCTTATTACTTTTGAGAGTGTAAAGTTTGGCTGTATTTTTTACAAGTTTTTTGTATGCGTGGGAGCTCATTACTTTTTAAGTTCTATTGCAAATTTTCTGTTAAAATAAAATGATTTTAACAAAAAAGTATAATTGCTATAGTAATATCAACTAAAAATAGGATGTTAAATAATTATTTCGTGCCCCAAATAATTGATTTTTGTACACATATTAGGTGATCTTTGTCAAGTTTCTATATTTACTTATTGGATAAGTGTAGCAAGCGAAGCGAAGATTCCATTTCACTACACTGGAGAAAAAAAAATCCGTAATGGTTTTTTTTCTTTCATTTTTTTCTTTTTGTATTTTTGTGTGTTTGTTAACACGATTCCGGCTAAACCAATACTCCAATTGCGATGAAATTTTCTGGAGGCATTCGAAATCTCTGAACTCAGAACTGCCACGTTTTGAGCGTAATCGAAAAATTATTTCTCATAAAAATCGCAATTTACAATTTTTTAATTTTTTTAAATTACAATTTTATTGTTTTTTTTTTTTAATCTTCGGCTTAGTAATGATTTTTCACAGAACAACAGAAAATCTGCATAAAACATGGCAGCTTAATGCACCAATTACGCTCATCCAATAACGCGCCGAAAAAGCGAAGCTTCCCAGTAAATATTGATATTGACCCGATCTAACGTCAATGAAAGTTACAATTTTGTTATAGACGATGACATACATTATTTTAACATTGATCCGTTCTAAACGTCAATGAAGTGTTTTTGTATGACGATGATAAACTTATTTTTATTCACTTTGATCAGATATAATGTCTGTGAAAGCTAGAATTTTGTATTGCGATTATATAAAAAAAAAAAAAACATTGATCTGTTCTAACATCAATGGAAGTTAGTGTTTTGTAGTACGATGACATACGTTTAATATTATGCACATTGTAGTGAGCCAATATTCTAATACTTATGAACGGAAGTTTATTGTCAATGTTAATGATCGTGGATACTTACCTTTTGATGTTTAGAATATTATGTGGATCCGGCTTCGTTATTGTATTTTATTATGTTACCTACTATCCTAAATGATCTTTGGAGCAGTTTTACAATACACATTTTAAATTTGATTTAAAATGTTCGTTGCAAATTAGAATTAATAGCGTGGTCTCAAAAGTATTATTTAAAATTGTTGACCTGTTCATAATATTTTTACTGTTGTCATTTTTAGGGAACATCTTATATTCAAAATGTGATACCGTAGATTACCTGTTTTCATTGCTAATCCTACAATGATATAATAATATTCATTAAGAAAACGTATGAGAAATAACACTTGATATGAACATTATAATATTCTGTTGATTTAAATGTATAACGTAGAAAGTGAATTATACTGTTTAACGTATATGTACAAATATTCGTATAATATTCATTATTATATCCCTACTTTGTCTTGCTAGGAGTATTTGTTATCCAAAATCATGTAATATTATGTCTGTGAATCCACATGTTTGATAATCACCCCTTCGTGGAAAAATAGCATTATGGTTAAAAGTAGTATGGTAACCATTTAGTCTCAATCTACGGTAAACAAATAGTCCGACGTTACGTTTTTTTGTGAGCATTGTCCAATGTATGTATGTTAAATGTCTGTCTGTCTGTCCGAGCTCATACTCATACGGCCGAACGGCCAAATAGATTGAGCTGAAATTTTAAACACACATCCGTGACCAGGTAACTGAGAACTGCTAACAAAATGAGCAATATTTGTTGCGATTTAAGCTCACAAGAAATAAAAACGTGAAAAATGTGAACTTAGATTGCAAATGTTTAAAATACCCATTAGTAAAATAGAACACAGCCTGTGAAAGTTTGCGATCAGATGAACCAAAAGTAAATGTTTATTATTTTGTTTTCATTATGCATGGCTTCTGTCATTCTGTAAATGATGCTGGGCCATTGCTGGCTATCAAGGATACTATTATACACGTCGTTTGGGCTGGTGATGATCTACAAGAAACAGTGCGACGTATTTTATCTCGCAAACATCAGCTGGTAAGTAGGGTAGTATATTACTTTCCGAAACTAGAATGCGAGCTCTGGCAGTCGTTGTCGGGGACCCCCCATATTCTCTGACGACCTTCCCAACGACGACGACCAGGACAAACCGAACGATGACAAAGACGATGACGACCACGACGCGAGAACCCTCCCTTTTCTTTCACCTTTACCAGTGGCTATTTCTGACCAGCACCAGCATGGAATTTTACTCCCTATATCCTCAAGGCAAGTGTGGTGATATTTGACCTAGCGGTTGTCGCACCCTTAATCCAAACTAAAACGGGGGACGTATGGGATCAGTCTTTTTTCATAAAAGGACGACGACAAACGGTTGACGCACCCTGAAACCAAAAAATTATAAACCACATTCTCTGTTCGCCTAGGCCTAAATATTTTATTTTTTTGGGCTTATTTGGATTAAGGACGCGTCAACCGTTAGGTCATAATGCACGACTCTAGCCTAGGGGATGGGGAGGAGGGGCCCATGCTGGTCAGAATCAGCCATATCGTGGAAACTATATCACTCAGTGACCATTAGAGGGTTGAATGTCCCCTAAGATTTTTTCTGCACTAATTAGCACTAATTCAACACTAAATATTTGTGAAGTTGGAATAAAATGGTATAAATGAGGGGTGCTGCACCCCCTACAGACATTGTATAAAAACTTCGAGAATAAGGCAGCACTAATTCTGAAATAATTGGCACTAATTAGCATTAATTCAGCACTACATATTTGTATAGTTTGAATGAGATCGGATAAATGGGGGTTGCTGCGTGAAGTTGGCACCCCCCACAGACATTGTTGAATAACTGCGTTAATAAGGCAGCACTAATTCTGGGATAAACAGCACTAATCAGCACTAATTCAGCACTAAATATTTGTAGAGTTTGAATGAGATCGAATGAATGGGGGGTGCCAACTTCACGGACCTGCACCGTTTCTCTGATCGACCTGAAATTTTGCACACATGCTCATACTACCTAGGCGGGTTGCTGTATAGTTTTTGAACAAAATCCGATAGTTGGTTATAAAAAAAAAAAAAAAAAAAAAAAAATGTTCCGATCGTTATGAAATTTTGCAGGGTCAATAAGTACAACATTCTTTCCTATTTTCCAAATTTTTTAGCTAAATCGGTCAAGACCTTAAAGACTTATTGGTAATCATAATTCGAAAAATGATGTTAAAAAATGAAGGAGGCAGTGAAGATACAAAGATACACTTTAGAAGGCATGACGTGAATTAGTACAATCCAAAGATGTTGGAATAGTATATAGTGTACAATGTCAATATCCAGTTAGGCCTACACTGTGTGGTGGGCCTTATGGGAATGTCGTACTCGGGTCATGTTGCACGTACCGGTGCTCGCTCAACAACGCGTCCAACTGAGCGTTTTCCTAGTTTATTTTCATAACCAACGATCGGATTTTGTTAAAAAAAACTATGCAGCAACCCGCATAGGTGGTATGTACATGTGTGCAAAATTTAAGGTCGATCAGAGAAACGGTGCGACCTGTACCGAAGCAGTAACAGACAGAAAAAAAAAACAAACAAAAAAACAGACATTCGAGCCATAAGAGTCAAGTGGAGACGCTCGCTTCGCTCGCTCAATTATTTCAGGTTTGTAAGCATAGTTATTGATTCATAGCTGTTGTCGTAAAAGTTTGTCCCGACTGGGGTTCGAACCTAGAGCCTCCGGCTTAACGTGCCATAGCTCTACCAATTGAGCCACCGGGACAACAGAACAAATGCTAACTAAACTGCTAGTTGATGTGAATGTTGACTTCCATGACATAAATCCAACAAAAGACTGCAATGCAATGTAGTTGTCAAATCTGAAAGATCACATGGATAAATCCAATCACATCTCATCTCCCATGGGTTGGGTAGTATGAATATAAGGTTTTTAAGCATTAAGGACATAGTTGTTGATCTAGGTGCCCGTTAGGGCGCCGCAGCCAAGCCGCGGTGCGCTACACACTCAGGCACCTTATACAGCAAGCAGAGTTGGGGTGATTTCGAGGTGTCACCCAGCCATCATGAAACGTGATGTGAATTTGAAAACTATCAAAATCGATGGGATTTAGGTACCCGACAACACATGCCAAATTTGGTTGGGGTACGAGCATTCCTTCTTGGTGAAAATATGACTTGAAACATGCTCAAAATCACTTTAAGGATGTTAGTTACTACTGGCTACTACTACTACTACTACTACTACTACTACTACTACTACTACTACTACTACTACTACTACTACTACTACTGCTACTACTACTACTACTACTACTACTACTACTACTACTACTACTACTACTACTACTACTACTACTACTACTACTACTATCTAATCCGTCAGTTTCAATTGCCCAGCGATTCTGACCAAACGGGTGGGGCTACAACGTTCATATTTTACATGGACATTAAGGTAATAGTGATGTAATTCCCTTTGAAAGAAAAAGTTTAAAAAAATTGCTGGAAGGCTTCGAAATAAAGGTTTTAAAATAAGCCTTATACAGGCATACAATCAACAAGTAACTATAGTTACGTGACAATAATCGCCTACATTGTTTACAAAAAGCAAGTCTTTGGACCATTATATTTTTTCATTCTATTGTTAATTGGTAATACCATAGCAATTAAATCGACTTTGATAAAATTATTATATTTTAACAAATAATTTTGCATTAGAACTTGAAAAAGTAATGAGATCCCACACATAACAAAAACTTGTAAAAATACAGCCAAACCTTACACACATTTAAAAGAAATGAGATCTAAAAAAAGTGCCAAGCTCATCTACTTTTCCACATTTGTGCATTCTTAATTCATAAACGTACAGTGTCCCGTAACAAAATCCTTGAAAAGCTTGGCAAAATAGAATTTGCATGACCATTACGTTAAAATTAATTAGAAAAAAAGAATTTGAATGAACTATTACGTTTAAATTTATAGTTGCAATCTCTATTTTGCGAAGCTTTTCAAGGATGTTGTTACGGGACACTGTACGTTTATAAATTAAGAATTCGCAAATGTGGAAAAGTAGATGAGCTTGGCACTTTTTTTAGATCTCATTTCTTTTGAGTGTGTAAGGTTTGGCTGTATTTTTACAAGCTTTTGTTATGTGTGGGTTCATTTTACGACAACTGCTAATTTGCTTCTCCCATGAGTTGGGTAGTATGAATATAAGGTTTTAAAGCATAAGCCCGCTTTAATGACTTAGTTATTGATTCATTTTACGACAACTGCTACATTTGCTAAAAACACATGCTAATTTTGGTTGGTTTGCGATCATTCCTTCTGAGTTAAATATGGGATGAAAAATTAACAAAATCGCTTTTTTAACTCCTCTGCCAGGTGCCTAATTCAGAGGAGTTAAAAAAGCGTTTTTGATAATTTTTCATCCCATATTTAACTCAGAAGGAATGATCGCAGCCCAACCAAAATTATCATGGGTTGTCAGGTACCTAAATAGCTCTGACTATGACGTATTCAAAGTTCATTTCACGTTTCATGGAGGCTTGGAAACACCCCGAATACGCAAAAAACGTGTTTTTTTTACGAGGTACCTGAGTGTACAGTACTCTATAACGGGCACCTAGGTAATAGGTTTTGCGAAATAAAATCTCCCCGTACACAACCTAAATACCTTCTACTTATGGGGAGGAAATTTGGTGGAAATAACATATCCAAGGGCTATATTAAGGGGCTTAATCTGAAATTTTACCAAATATATTTAAGGAAATCCATGAATAAAATCTTCAGTAATGATTTTAAAGTGTGGGTTTTGTTCCAGGTACGTTCCAAAATATAGTCTTGATGTGTAGTACGTGAGAAACTTCTATCGGCGAATAACATTATTGCGTAACATGATTTGAGTGCGCCTTAACGTAATTAAACAGATTTTTGACTACATACTTGTAGTTTCATGGCCCTACTGATTGTAATAATAACCTTTTTCTGCCATGATTAACTTATACCTTATCAAATGTGGCCTATTTACTAATTATTTACAACAATGAGACAATCATAAAACATTATTGTGCCAATAGAAAAACGTTTGCCAAATTACATTGAAAAAATACTAAATTTGACCTTCATTGACCTCTGCTGGCCACAAAATTAATTTTGAACAATTGACATATTGTTTATTCGAAAGACCCTTGAAAAAGCTCTGATTAAATACCATGGATACTAGGTTTCAAAAACACATTCTTTAAAATTCAATTTTATTACATTTTCATTTAGGGGATGATTAGACCTACCCACCCACCCTATGGGGATTTTAGGGGTTTCTGTATGGGTTATTAAGTTTTTTGTTCTGAATCCAATGATACCAAATTCGCTTCTGTTGCAATTTGTCCTAGGTTCGGCCTCAAATTTGCGTATAGACCCCGGACTATTAGTTTGCGCTGAACCAGGAACATTAAAGTTATTGATAATCTTTGTCCGAAATGGGGAGGCTTCCTATAAGTTCACAAAGGACAGTGTCTACAATCATTTTTAAAATTTTGTTATTTTAATATTTAGTGATTTTAAATTTTAAAGGCCTTCGAAATCTATCAACTTAGAACTGCCACGTTTTTGAGCGCAATCGAAAAATTATTTCTTAGAAAATCGCAATTTTACGATTTTTTTTATTAAAAAAATCTTGGACTTATAACACCTACGTGCTTTATCCGATTGTAATGATTTTTTCACAGAACCTTTATTTTATGAATTGATATATTCGTGTGAAATTTGAGCGTAATCGAAAAATTATTTCTCATGAAAATCGCAATTTTACGATTTTTTTTATTTTTAACATTTCTTCGACTTATAACACCTACATGCTTTATCCGATTGTAATGATTTTTTCACAGCACCTGATTTTATGAATTTATTTATTCATGTGAACTTTGAGCGCAATCTAAATATTATTTCTCATGATAATCGCAATTTTAAGGTTTTTTTCATTTTTTTAAATTTCTTCGACTTATACCACCTACATGCTTTATCCACTTGTAATGATTTTTTCACAGAACCTTAATTTTATGAATTAATGTATTCGTGTGAAATTTGAGCGTAATCGAGAAGTTATTTCTCATGAAAATCGCAATTTTACGTTTTTTTCGTTTTAAAAAATTACGCTCATCCAACAACGGGCCTGAAAAAGCGTTTGCGACCGCTAGGTATATTTACCTTAAAATATGTGTTATTGTTTTATTTTTATTTGTTTTCGATATTTTGACATTGAACGACAAACATAACCTATCACGTCAATACTGTTCCGGCGACGATCGTATATTGCGAAAGGACGAACATATAATATAGGCCTAATCGAACTATATTTTAAAATATCAAATTAATTATTTCAATAAAGTGTGCCAACGAAGACAATAATGAAGTGAGCCTAATTCATACGATCAAGTTTATTTCCATGGAAACATGGCGTACATATCACTTCGAACCAAATCTAGCTGTGTTGCACATGCATTTCAAATTTGCTGCCAGAGTTATAAAATATTTACACAATATAAATCTCGGCTCCATTATAATTACTTAACCATGCACTAATGGTCATAATCTACTACATATTTGCCACCAACTCATTCACCAAAACTCCAAAACGGTAAGAATTCAATCCAAATTGTTCATTGCATTTGAGTAACCTTATATCTACAAAATACATAATAACCTACATTATTTTAAGTAAGGCGGGCCTAAAATAAAATAATATGAAAGATTAACATGTAGGCTAGGCCTAAGGCTAGGCCTACCTATACTCAAACCGTGTCTTACTTGGTCCAGTACCTGAGCGACCCTTCTTTTAATTCCATCCGCTCTGGCTTTCGGTCAATGGATAATCCCTAGGAAATGAAAGGGTCTCGCTCATGGTACTGGGCCAAGTAAGACACGGTTTGAGTATAGCTTAAGGAGTAAGTTTCCTTGGTGGTATGTTAGTTGTAGCCTAGGCCTCATGCATCTCCACAGATAACTGAGAGTTTTTTTGCGTAGATGATTGATAGCTTTTATATGCCGTTGGTATCTATTGCCACACGTACTACGAACCAAAACACCTTATGAATATAGAATTAAAATTTGTAAGTCTATATTGCCGTCCAAGTAACATTAACAATACCAAGTGTTGGCTAGGGCGCTAAGTGCTTGACTCTGATTCGAGAGGTCCCGGGTTCGAATCCCGTCGAGACCGGCACTCCTGACTGAAGTTTTCCCCCAAGGTTTCCCTCAGTCGTTAATGCGAATGCAAGGGATTGAGTGGTCTTATAAACAGCCCTCAGACATTCCTTACCCATCTACCCTAAAGGCTAAAGAGGGCACTGTGCTCTACGTTGGCCATCTTCCTTGGAGAGAAAAATACAAAACATACAATCATCATCATCATCATCATCCACCGCAGTTTCCCTCTTTATCCCGTCTGGGCCCGGAGTAGAAATGGACCAGAGCATGGCTCTGCTAATCATACAAGGCGATTCAAGAGAAAAGTCCACCTCGCAAACATCCGCTAGTTTAATTAGGGGAGTTACTCCCCGAAACTAGAGGTGAGCTCTGACAATCGTCGTCGGGGACACCTCCCTTTTCCCTTGACGACCTCCCCGACGACGATGACGATGACCAATGATGACAAAGACGATGACGATCGCGACTTAAGAACCCCACATTTTCATTTTCTCCCCCTACCCCACGGGCTGGTTCAGACAAGCATGGGCCCTTAGGCTGGAGTTGTGCATTATGACCTAACGGTTGACGCGCCCTTAATCCAAATCAACCAAACCAAAAACACTATTCACGCAGGGTCAGCTTGGGGTTCGCAAACGAATTAGTATTTCTTTCCTTCCACACTTCTCCCCCTTTCCTTGACGATCTCCCCGACGACGACGACGACAAATCGAACGATGATTAACACGATGACCACCACGACTTAAGAACCCCACCTTTCCTCCACTATCAGAGGCATTAAGCCAACCGAAACTCTAAATAAGTTATATATATATTTTATATAAATGTAGGCCCTACTACAGATTTTTCCTCTGATCTGATGAGAGTATGATTGGATTTATTGTTTCTTCTCAGAGTTTATTACACTCTCCAAATGTGGAATTCAAAAAGAATATTTCTCACTGGAGGTGTCGCCCCTTGAGTTTAGCATTAATAACTTTGTGTAAGTTTAAAATAATTATAACAATGAGCATATTTTCTCAACGTACATCAAGACGTGTGAGCGCATCGTAAGGGGGAGTGTGAGTGTGAGTGTAAATGTGAGTTGCGCGGTAGGATTATAAGGAACAGACGAGGTGTTATTGGTTTAATATTTATTTCAGGTACGTGTGTACCGCAGGGAGGAAGAAACAACAATGACGGAGGAGCCAACCTAGCCCGTGAGGAGGGTCATTTTCACCACTTCCGTGACCACTGAGAGATACAACTCACTGTATAAAACCATAGAAGCAAACCACTTGGCACAGTAACTTATTAGACCTTATTGATTGATTGAATCGATGGTGCCAAGATGAAATTACCATATTGCACCACTGGCACAGTGGCGGACTGGGGGCCGCCCAGTGACACGTTGGATATGCGTTTTTGTATGTTCGATCAGTCAAGCTGAGAGGGTACTCAAATCATTCGTTATGTTCCCTTTATTTCTATGAAGGTATCGTGGAAATCGTATTTGGCAGAATTTTCCTTAAGGAGACCAAAAACAGCAATAAAGGCACATTTCAAATCGAATCGAAAACTTATTGACTGATGTCGCTGGGAGATATGACACAAATTCTTGATAATTAAACACAAAAGATAAGTTCTAGTAAAGCAGGACACTAAAAATGGTAGCTTTGGTTGTGAGCATTAAAAATGGCAAAATAGACGAAGTTTGTGAAAGCAAACATCGACTGCCCCTTAGCCTTGGGAGAGGTTGCAATGACTGTTATGTGACGCACAAAATATAAAGATATGTTTCGGTATCGATAAATTTAGGAGCTTTTGGCTGTGGGAATAAAAATAACAATAAGGCCCAAATTTCGCATTTTGTATGTAGCCCATGTGACACGTTGAATATTCGATTTGAATATTTGATTAGTCGAACAACCTGAGAGGGGACTCAAATCATTCGTAATGTTCCCCTGAATGTTCCCCAACGTGTTAATCGAACTCGGCAATATTGTTAGAAAGCTTAGAGCGTTACAACTTCCCCGGTAGGGTAAATGAGATAATAAGATACAGATAGATAGATCTATGTTGCTCGTTTGGGGAACGTAGCATGACTCAGACATATATCTCCTTCAAAAAGTACCAATAGGATCGTATCTGTTCTAGGATTGTTTAGGGGTTACACTCTTCAATGATGAAAACATTTCTAACAACAGGCACTTGCTTCTTTATTAACACATTTATGAATTTATGTGGCTCGTTGGTCTTGTGGTTAGCGTATCTGCTTCCAATGCAGAAGGTCCAGAGTTCGATTCCCGCTAAAGTCAGAAGTTTTTTAACTTCTGATTTGGACTTCAGTCCATCAGTTCTTGTCTTAGGAGTTTGTAAACGGTGACTTTGGAGCCGTCCTAGCAACGAAGCACATAATAAATTTCAGAGTTGTTCTGAATCGGCCTTGTTGATTCTGGCGTTGATTCGCGGGTGTTCGCACTGTCCATACCACTGATTGCTATATTTCCTATTAAAAATATCGATCTTTGGTTGGTTATCGTTCACTCGTCGATTGCGTCGGGGCCTGCAGGGTTGGCTTGGTCGCTTTGATTTAAAGTCCCCCACTGAAAATCAGTTATATAACTGAGTGGGTAGACTCTAAATAAAAATTTATTTATTTATTTTATTTAATTTTGATTACTGGCTAGCCTAAGCATTGACTATATTGACGTGTGTTTGATTGACTATGACCGCGTTGTTGGATGAGCGTATTGGTGCATTGAGCTGCCATGTGTTATGCGGATTTTCTGTTGTTCTGTGAAAAAATTATATCTAAGTTCAAATTTTTTTAAATTAAACTAAATTTAATAAAAAAATAAACTTAAATTTTAAATTTTTTTAATTATTCGTAATTTTAAAAAATAAAAAAATCGAAAAATTGGGATTTTTATAAGAAATAATTTCTCGATTGCGCTCAAATTTAACACTACATATTAATTCATAAAATTAAGGTTCTGCGAAAAAATCATTACAATCGGATAAAGCATGTAGGTGTTATAAGTCTAAGAATTGTTTAAAAAAAGAAAAAAAACGTAAAATTTCGATTTTTATGATAAATATTTTTTCAATTGCGCTCAAATTTCACAAGAATATCCTAATTCATAAAATAAAGGTTCTGTGCAAAAATCATTAAAATCGGATATAGTATGTAGGGGTTATAATTCAAAGAAATTTTTAAAAAATCGAAAAAAATCGTAAAATTGCGATTTTCATAGGAAATAATTTTCCGATTGCGCTCAAAAACGTGGCAGTTCTAAGTTCAGAGATTTCGAAGGCCTCCATAAAATTTAATCTCAATCGGAGTATCGGTTTAGCCGGAATCGTGCGGACAAACAGACAAAAATACAGAAAGAAAGAAAGAAAGAAAGAAAGAAAAAAAAAAAAAAAACATTCCGGATTTTTTTCTCCAGTGTAGTGAAATGGAATCTTCGCTTCGCTCGCTACGCTCGCTACGCGCATCCAATTACTATGCATGACTACCCATCTGAATGATACTTATATTCTGGACATTTTGGTCCTACCGTTTATCGAGTTAAACTGGTAGAGTTCTGGTTGGCTTCCAGCTTGTCCTCCGTCTCCTGCGCCGTAGGTCCTAGGTTCGACTCCTCTTGATCCCACGTCGACAGCAGGTCCCAAAGCTCTCTCCTTCGCTTTCCACCCAAGTTGGTCGTTCGGCGTCACTCTATCGACTCACCCTTCGCTTCGATTGCCCACCTATTTTCAATCATTTCCAAAACAACAAGTTTCCATAGGAAATGCAATCGTTGCATTCCTAGCTATTTTTGTATAATTTAGTTATTCAACAAATCTTCATAATAATGTTATAATTTCTTCAATAAAAACTTATTCAGCAAAAGTCTAACAACATTATCAAGTCCATGTTGTTAATAATTTGTCGCAATTGCAAAACATTCAAGCTACTTGCTTCTCTTGAGTATAAACTTGCCCCACATTCTCCAAGCTCCAAAACAAATAAAGTTTAAGTTTAAATATTCAAAGTAAACATCAAATTACATCATAGCAAGCCATAAACAAAGCCCGAAACCAGTATCCATATGTACTATAATTTAAATATGAAATTCACAGAAAAACCATGAAATCCAACGATTTCATGACAATATTTTGCCTTTCGCCTTTGGAGTAAAAAACGGCAATAAAAGAACATTTCAAATCAAAGACTATTTGACTGTTTGCTGGGAGAGTTGGCAATAATATTCTTGATATTTAGAAAAATATATTTATAAATAATATTGCAGGCACACTAGTTGATACAAACAGGCACATGAACTGTATTTAGATTCAACAGTGGACACTGTACTCTTGAAACTCCTATAATTACGTTTAAATTTTGGGATCTCGCTCTTCAGCTGGAATTGGCAATTCAGCAGTTTTTCCGATCAATTAGGCAGTCAAACTTTGACATGTATTTTCAGTCTATGCAAATGCTTTTTTCACGGTTCTTTGGATCCAGTCAATTACGCCAGATGGCTCTCGTTCCATCTAAGGTACATGGCGCTAGAACAAGTACATCCCACTATAAAACAAGAATTCTGCTCTGGATCGTTCGTCGTCCACGAGTCTCAAGGCCTTCTCCACGATGGCACTAGATCTAGCTCATGAACAGCTAAATGCATACATCAAAGGTGATGGTGGAACCATTGGTCTCACACAGAACTCTACTGCACTGGATATGTGGATGCTTGCAAGCTCGCAGATATGTTCCTTAGTTCAAAAATTTCAAACGAGTCAAGGTATATCTGGTGATCCAGAAGATACGCCGATCAGATATCACCAAGACACCAAATCAATACGCACAACGTTCCAAAGAGACGTCGTCTCTGAAAGCAGTGTTTGGAAAATAAGGAAATCCGTTCTTGGAAGATAGTGCGGAGCTCTCCAACATTGGAGTCGAAACAATTAAGTGGCAAGTTATTGTACTGCTGCATTAATTGGTCCTATAAAGCGCAACAAATTTGCGGTATTAAGTAATCATAAGAAAAAAGACCTTAAAACTAAAACTGGAAATAAAGTCGACTCGGTTAGATTTGACTGTTTACTTTTCAGCAATTTGTTTATAACATGTGTATGTGCATGTCAGAGTCAGACCAGTGAAGGAGATTTACAGGATTTCTCCAGGCACTAAAACTTGTCATTTACTCCTTCCTTGACCAGCATGGGTGGCCCTCATGCATGATGGTCGAACGTCATTCAGTGCTTGAAGGCTTGTGAGGGTGCAGTTGCTCAGTCTGTCCCACCTGTGCAAGCAGTACTAATGGCGCGGCTGTAGTCAACATGTTAGCCCCCAAAGCAAGCAAGACGTTCGCAAAATATAAACGGGATGTGTATCAACCATATCTCAGGTCAGCTGGAGGCTCTGGAGCTCGCGCAGGACGTGTGGACATTGTTTAGGACGTCTACCTTGGTGATGGCCTTAAAATGTTCATTGTGCATTGCACAGAGTGGGCAAAAGAGTTCTTCTCCACCCTGGATACAGATGTCCTGATTTCATTCAACAGGGAGTCGATGCTCAGTCTTTGACCCTGTGACCACTGAAGAGGTTTGAAGTCCATAATGGTTCGAACTGACACGGATGCCATTGTACTTGCTTTTTCTGATGTACAGAATCTAGTTGGGGAGCAGTAGCTTTGGGTGTCTTTTGGCTCTGGAAAAGGTAAAGAATCCATCGCTGCGCATGTCACTTGGCGGGCGACGACTGGCTTCCTGGTTCTTTCCCGTGCATGGTGACACTGTGAAAGCCGTAGAAATCCTGCAGCAGTGCAGTCAAGTATTGATACTACTGTCATTTGTCAACGAGCAGACAAGCAGATTTTGGAAGGAGTTGAAGGTGTGGTGTGTGGGAGGATAAGTGCAAATGAATGATTATACTTCATTTGAATCTAGTCTCAAAGATGAATACCGTGTTTTTTGTTCATAGTTTTTTGTTTGTTTTGCGACTTTTATATACTAGATATATTGTAACCTTTCTCAGGGCAATAGGTAATTCGATTATTATTGGAATTATTATTGGTGCCATTTTTATCGAATTTATTTCTCGCCTCCGCAATATATTTGGTTTTGTGCGCTACATTTTCTAATTATTTCCATCTTTCCACACATGTACGCCAAATTGGTTCTAAAATTGAATAATTATTGTGCCGTTTTTAACCATTTTTTTTTAAAATATTAAAACTAAAGCTTTTAATTCTAATGTGTTCGCAATATTATATTTTGTGATTTGTTCAATAAATATCAGACTTACCGCCATCTCTCCCAGGGCTGAAGTATGCTGGTTTTGATTTAATGAATGTAGCCTTTTTGCCGTTTATGTAGGCCTAATCTCTCAGCGAAAAGCAATTAATTTTAGTGTGTCTTTAGTATTATACTAGTTAATCTTTTGTGCTTTATCGGCCTGTCACAATATCTAACGATATCAGTCAATAACTCTTCGCTTTGAAATGTGCCTGTATTGCCGTTTTTGTCTCCAAAAGGTAAATTCTGCCAACTACGATTTCCACGTTACCTTCATAGAAATATGGAGACATTTACGAATGATTTGAGTCCCCTCTCAGCTTGTTTGACTGTTCAAACTTACAAAAACGCACGTACAACGTGTCACTGGGCGGCCCCCAGTCCGCCACTGTGCCAGTGGTGCAATATGGCAATTTCATCTTGGCACCATCGATTCAATCAATTAATTAGGTCTAATAAGTGTTTTGAATAACCTCTCAGCTTGTTTGACTGATCAAACTTACAAAAACGCACGTACAACGTGTCACTGGGCGGCCCCCAGTCCGCCACTGTGCCAGTGGTGCAATATGGTTATTTCATCTTGGCACCATCGATTAAATCAATCAATAAGGTCTAATACTAAGTAACTGTGCCAAGTGGCTTGCTTCTAGAATGAAATGCAAGGTTGAATCCCCTAACCCCCTAACTACAGGCAGAGTCGATAAAGAAGTTTCCCCGTTGGGGAGGTCCTCCAACTCCCTATACCGCCCTGGGTTAAATAAAAAGTCGGTTTTTGGCGTGGGAATCTAACGTTCCGCGCGACTCTGTGTGACGATTGATGGAACTACTTCAATAAAAGTACGTCACTTTTCTACTAGTAGTTAACAGTCGATGACGACAAATGGCGGAAACGTCAAAGTATTAAATACGATCGAATGTTGGCGAATGTTTTGGCATAAAGCAAACTCTCTTTATTAATGAGGATATTTCTAATGGAGTAGACCTAAGCTTAGGAGCTAGGCCGACAATATGTATTGTTCAAGATTTCGATTTGAATGCCGAGGGCGTACTTACGTCTGAAAACTGTATTGTGGCCTTGGGCCTAGGCTACACTTACGTCCGTTAAGCGGCTGTCACACGATTGAGAAATCGCGCGAGTTGGCTCGCGCGAGTAACTCTCTGGGAGTAGGCCTACACTTGTTTACATGGAACTCACCGCCTCCCCGTCAGACGGTGAGCCAGCGAGCGCGAGCTCGCGCTCGCTACGAAAAATGTCCAGCTTGTTCAACTTCCTAGCAAGTCGAGGTAGCGAGAGCCAATCAGAACCCACTACCGTAACACGTGACCAGTGAACACCAATAGGTGGCGTTGTTGTTACCTTCATTGACTGTCGTGTGACAAGGATGGTAATAAACTCGCGCGAGCCAACTCGCGCGATTTTCTCAATCGTGTGACAGCCGCTTTAGGCTTGAACAAGGCATATCTCAAATTATTTCGCACGAAAATGTCAGTGACGCCTGCGCAACACTTTATAGTACAATAATAAATCAAAAGTAAAGCGTTTTAAAAGACTAGGGCCCCAGGACTAATATGATTGAAATAAAATTGAAGTTTGACGTTTCGTCTGTTGTTTGTTGATTTCAGCGTCACTGCACATCGATAATCTACTGACCGTATTTAGCGTGCAGTGCTTTTATTAGTTTTCACATTGGAGCCGCTCTCAGCGCGCAGGACGTTAGATTCCGTTTTGACTTGGGAGTAAGGGACCTCCCCAAAGGGAAACTTCTTTATCGACTCTGCTACAGGGTTATATATAAATCAAGAGGTCTGAAAGATACCTCTTTCACCGACATCTCGTGGTCAACTCTCCATCCCATTTTTTAAATCGCCCTGTGAACTGCATTATCGACGTAAATAAGAAACATGGGCTGCTTTTTTTTTTTTATTTGGATTAAGGACGCGTCACCGTTAGGTCATAATGCACCACTCTAGCCTAAGGGGGGGGGGGGGAGGAAGGGCCCATGCTGGTCAGAACCAGCCACGGGTAAGGGGTGGGAAGGGGGGTTTCTCACGTCGCGGTCGTCATCGTCTTTGTCATCGTTCGTTGTGTCATTGTCATCGTCGCCGGGGGGTCGTCAAGGGAAGGGGGCAAGGTCCCCAGCGACGATTGCCAGAGCTCGCCTCTAGTTTCGGGAAGTAAGATATTCCGCTCTTTCTAGCTGATGTTTGCGAGGTGGACTTTTTCTCTTGAATCGCCTTTTACGATTAGCAGAGCCATGCTCTGGGCCAATTCTACCCCGGGCCCAGACGGGGCAAACATGGCTGCTAAATGTGAAAGGAAAATTCTCTATTCCACTAGAGAAACTATCAAGCCTAGAAGAAATATAACATGGAACGTAAAAAGAGCATTATATATCGATACCTTGGCCTAGGCATAGCATTATGCATGCCTTGCCTTAGTTCTTAGATTTGCCTTAGTTTCTAATTAATTTTGAATAATTCTATCTTAGCTGTCAAGTCTTATTTGCAAACCACCAAAGTTTGTTTTTATGCTTTTGTTTTGATATTGTATTTCACTTCTGACTGCCTTCTAGATATTGACTATTTTGCTGACCAAGAGTCTTTCAAAGCCTCCTAAATAATATTAATAACATCAAGGTCCTCTAGATCTCCGCCACCTGGCGGAGGCTCGTCTAACTCGCTCGTGTGGCCACGAAGTTAGGTCGTCGCAAACCCGTTCCACAGTGTATAGCAGCCATATTGGTGACATGCACGAGAAATAGAGGGAATTTTAAAAATCAAAGTCACGCCCTAAACTTGACCACAAAATAACGATGTAGAGGCCACAAAAGAATCGCGTGCATTTCGAGATAATAAAAATTGGCAACACAATAGTAATGAAGCTAGTAATTTGTTGTATTGTAATTAACTAGGAAAACGCGTAAGTCCCGCCGCGTTGTTTTGGATGAGCGTAATTGGTGCATTGAGCTGCCATGTGTTATGCGGATTTTCTGTTGTTCTGTGAAAAAATCATTACTGATCGAAGAATTTTTTTCATTAATTTAAATTAAATAAAAAAATAACTTCAATATTTATAATTATTCGTAATTTAAAAAAAGAAAAAAATCGAAAAAATTGGGCTTTTTCATTAAAAATAATTTTATTCGATTGCGCTCAATTTCACAACGAATAAAAATTAATTCAAAAATTTAAAGATTCTGTGAAAAAATCATTAAATGGGATAAAGCATGTAGGTGTTATAAGTCAAAGAAATTTTTTAAAAAATGAAAAAAATCTAAAATTGCGATTTTTTATGAAAAATAATTTTCCGATTGCGCTCAAAAAGTGGCAGTTTCTAAGTTCAGAGATTTCGAAGGTCTTCAGAAAATTTCATCGCAATTGGGTATGGGTTTCGCCGGAATCGTGTTAACAAACACACAAAATACAAAAAAAAAGAGAAAAAAATTTTTTCGGATTTTTTTCTCCATGTAGTGAAATAGAATCTTCGTTTTCGCTCGCTACGCTCCCAATAAAAAAAGTTTTTTCAATTCCCTTTTGGGTTATAGCATTGAGTATAAAACCCAAAGGATGGTTATATCTAAAAGGGTTTATAGTGTGGATGTGTATATCCATGAACAATTTTTCTAGGTTTTTAAAAAATTTATTTCTAAAAGCCTGTTTTTAATAATTTTTACCACATGTCTTGTGGGGGTTTTGCCCAAAGCAACACATGTGTAATAATAGTTTTTAAATAAGGGGGTTTGGAAGTAGGGTTTTAATTTGTATTTATTTTTTATTAGGCCCTACATAAGTGTTACTGTTAAATGTTACTCAATAGACCTACTTAATGTAAGGCAAACTATTGGGGTGATTACAATGGATTTTTTATTTTTTTAATATAGGCCAATACGTCCCCCCCCCCCCCCCCCCCTTTCTTTTTTCCCCTTCCCTCCCCCCAGTATTGGCGGTTTTTTCCTCCTAAAAAAAAAGTTCAGCCTCCCCCCCCTAAAAAAAGGGGTTTCAGTTGGGGGCCCCCTTTTGCTCTTCCCCCGTCTTTTCTTACATTTTCCCGCCCTTTGGAAAAAGTTCAAACCCAAATTCTTTTCTTTTCGGTTCATTTGTCCCCCTTTTCAGTTAATATTTTGTAATATATTAGGATATTTTAAATGGGGGCACTCAAAAAAGGGTTGCACTGTTCGCCCATAAAAAAACCCTTGAGAATTTTGCCACCAAGATGGCTTCTAATTTGCTGCTGCGAACGCCTAACCTAGAAGTTAAAAAACGATCCTCCGTAGGGGGGGTCTAGAGGACCTTTTAAAAAACATCAATATCTAGGGGGGGTTCCATCGATCGATAATGCAGTTCACAGGGGGATATAAAAATGCACCAAATTGACCACGAGAGTCGGGGAAAGAGTATCTTCAGACCCCCTTTATTTAATACTAGGAAAACGCTTAATCCCGCCGCTTGTTGGATGAGCGTATATGGTGCTTGAGAGCCATGTGTTACCGGGGTTTTCTGTTGTTCTGTGAAAAAAACATTACTAAGGTCGAAAAATTTTTTTTAAAAAATTTAAAATTTTCTAAAAATTAACTTAATTTTTATAAAAATTAAAAAATTAAAAAAAATAAAAAAATTTAAATTAAAATTTTTTTAATTAATCGTAATTTTTTTTAAAAGAAAAAATCGTAAAATTGCAATTTGCATAAGAAAAAATTATTCGATTGCGCTCAAATTTAACGACGAATATATTAATTCATGAAATTAAGGTTCTGTAAAAAAAATCATTACAATAGGATAAAGCATGTAGTGTTATAAAAGTTTTCAAGAATTGGTTTTTAAAAAGAAAAAAAAACATAAAATTTTGATTTTCATGAGAAATAATTTTTCGATATCGCTCAAATTTCACCACGAATATTCTTAATTCATAAATAAGGTTCTGTAGAAAAATCATACCATCGAATAAAGCAATGTAGGTGTTATAATATCCAAGAAATTTTTTAAAATCGAAAAAAAAAAAAAATCGTAAAATTTGCGTTTTTATGTGAAAAAATTTCCATTGGCGCTCAAAAACGTGGGCAGTTTCTAAGTTCGAGATTTCGAAGGTCTCCATAAAATTTCATTGCAATCGGAGTACGGTTAGCCGGAACAACACACAAAAATAACAGAAAGAAGAATAAAAAAAAAAAAACATTCCGGATTTTTTTCTCCAGTGTAGTGAAATGGATCTTCGCTTCGCTCATCCAATGACCCTGGCTGTACATTATAAACTAATAAAAACAGTTTCCACGTTGTTGTCCAGGATATGATAGTTCCTATTTTATATTATACCGAAACTAAGGAAAAATTACATCTACATATTTGAATTGAATACCGGCATACCACACAACATGTAGCATACTAGCATGTTGTACATAGTATTCAGTACCATTGTCAATGTTTGAAATAGGTACTTTTCAATATTATAGTACTAGGTACAGCAGATATTTTGTCAACACATTATAATTTTTATAATATAATAAACTTATACAAGAGCAATATTGAATAGATAAGTAATATAACCACACTTACACTTCATGCTGGTTTAAACAAATAACGTTAATGAAGTTAAAGGTGTAGCTCTGCATATAGTACGTACAATCCTTTCGTTATCACAATGATAATAATAACTAAGTGTGTTCAGAGTAATAAGATAGATGCCTAAGTATAATAGAAATTAATTTATTCTTGTTTCTTGAATGTTCTTTAAGGTACCTACTTTGTCTGTCATCAGTCTTTTTATGGCTGTAGTAATGCTTTTTGTGTGTAGGAATTTAGTTAGTTCCATCATTTTGGAATTTGATGTGTGTCTTTTATGTCTTTTATTGATTTGGGAGTTTATTGAATAAGTTTTATATAGAATGATCAGAATTTTTTTGACCTAGGTTGGTACGATATTGGTCAAGATGGAGGTCATTTTTGTGCCTTGTGTTGTGGGTGTGTATGCCACTGTTGACTGTGAGAGTGTGGATGTTTTTTTCTTATGACTAAAATTGACTTGAGAATGTAAAGACATGGGACTGTAAGAATGTTAAGTGTAATAAAGTAGGGTTTGCAATGCTCTTTCGGCTTAAGGGTACACAATGCTCTGATTGCTCGTTTTTGCGTGATGAATACCTTGTCAATATGAATTGATATTCCCCAAAATTCGATTCCGTACCTCAAGTGCGATTCAAATAGAGAAAAGTAGCATATTTTGGCAGTTTTTTTTTATTATATTGCTTATTTGTTTGATGCTCTTGATTGCGAAACAAGCTGAGCTGAGTTTTGGTATTAGGGTGTTGATGTGGGCATGCCAGGTTAAGTTTTTATCTATTGTTATTCCTAATAAGTTTGCTTGTGCTGTAGCTGATTCTACTGTGGATCATGTGAATTTGTAAGGCAAGGCATTTGGTTGTCGATTTGTTTTTTTTAAATGAATGGAATTGAATAATTTTTTTTTTAATTTTAAATTTATTATTTCTTGTAGGTTTAAATCGCAATGGATCTAGCTGATTTTGTTAGCATTTCTCAGTTAACTCGTACCGTATATGTCTGTTTAAAATTTTAGCGCAATCTATGTGGCCGTTCGGCCGTATGAGACTGGACAGACTGACATACAGAAAGACAAACATTTAACATACAGACAAATTAATCACGACGAATACCCGTTTTAGTTGAATTGTTCCTCAGTTCGCTCCATTCCCTTGTCTAACAAGTAATAATAACCCAACAATTTAATAATTCAGTAATTAACACTATCATCATTGCATTATATCACCATCGTTTACGGTAATGGTAATAAAATATCAAAGCACTTTTTGTAGCGAGATTAAAATTAATGAAGCGGCTGCCAAACGATCACAAAGTCCTAACCCCATTGCCCAACTTTATTGCTAGCCCGGGCCACAGTCACGAGCAACAAAATAAAAACACTGGTGACACTTACTGTTGTGATTGGTTATCAACGAGAAAGTGATACTTTCAAGAGATCTGATAGGAAGTTGCTAGCTTTTATTGGCAAGTTGTTCAGAATTGTTGAACATTTTTGGGATGTTGCGGGTGTTGCGCAACTCGACTTGACCGTTTGGTGAACTGTCAGCAATAATATGCATGTTATCAAATGTAATCATAGCAACATTGTTGAGCAACAATGTGGACAACTATGTTTGTCGTTTGGTAGCCGCTTTAGTGAGTAAATTAGAAAGTGATTGGATGAGCGTAGCGAGCGAAGCGAAGATTCCATTTCACTACACTGGAGAAAAAAATCCAGATTTTTTTTTTTTTTGTATTTTTGTCTGTCTGTTAACACGATTCCCGGGCTAAACCGATACTCCGATTGCGATGAAATTTTATGGAGGCCTTTGAAATCTCTGAACTAAGAACTCCCAACGTTTTTGAGCGCAATCGAAAATATTTCTTATGAAAATCGCAATTTTACGATTTTTTTCGATTTTAAAAAATTTCTTCGACTATATAACTCCTACATGCTAGAACCGATTGTAATGATTTTTCACAGAACCTTAATTTTATGAATTGATATATTCGTGGAAATTGAGCGTAATCAAATAATTATTTCTCATAAAAAATCGCAATTTTACGATTTTTTTTAATTTCTTCGGCTTATAACACCTACATGCTTTATCCGATTATAATGATTTTTTCACAGAACCTTAATTTTAAGAATTAATATATTCGTGTAAAATTTGTGCGCAATCGAATAATTATTTCTTATGAAAATTTCAATATTTTATTTTTTCCTTTTTTAAAATTACGATTAATTAAAAAAATTAAGTTAATTTTTTATTTAATTTGATTTAATTTTAAAAAAATTTCAACAAAGTTCTGATTTTTTCACAGAACAACAGAAAATCCGCATAACAGATGGCAGCTCAATTCACCAATTACGCTCATCCAACAACGCGGCGGGACTTAAGCGTTTTCCTAGTTAAATCTAACATGCGGTGGGAGTACTATTGTTGATACGAGGATGCTATATATTTTGCTGATTCTATTGTTTACATCCATTATTCCAAGAGATGTAATGCCAACACCAACAAGTTCAGTGACATATTAAGTTTATAATTGAGTCAAAGATAACAGATTGGAGAATAGTGTAACATTGTATTGTCTGAGGATTTCTTGGCTGTCTTAATTTAACAATGTCTCTTTTTTGTTTTCATTACTCTGCTACATTCCGTCTCATTCTGAAAAGCTGCTGAAGTCAAGGGTTACAAAGTCGCTTGGGCGCTTGCACCTTGGCCGCCCTTCCAATCGCTCGCCGAGGTTTGACAAGGATCTTCGAACTACCTATGTCTACATTCCATCAGTTCACTGTCAAAACACCTTAAACATTGGTGTCACCGGCGTAACTAGACATCGGTAAACCCGGGTAAATACCCGGGTAAAAATTCCCTAAGTAACTAGCCTACAATACAATGATTACAATATTTCACCAGGACCAACCGCAAAAATGTCGCAAAAAATCAACCGAGGACTTTTTTGTTTGTTCTCGACAACTCAAAAGCGAAGGGTTGGTGTCTGGAGGTATAGGATCGCACGTGGTGTGCAGGTGTCATGGGCGGGGGGTGGAGGGGGTTGATTGGTCAATGGTCAGTGCATGCCATTCATCTCAAACAAGCTCGATTCCTGGAAATACAGACACTCACCACTTGACAATATGGGGTTGACGACCGTTATTTTGCTCATTTTCGCTTCGTTTCAGTCTTGTCTTGACCTTACAAGGGTTGACAGTGTCGGAAGTCTAGCTACATTATGTAGAAGTTCAACAGTGAGTGTGTTTCATATTGAATTATTTCGTTTCCACGTATGTGAATTAAGTGACTGTTTTGTTTTGTGAAATACTTTACGTGTGTGGGCTCATGGCTACGTATTGAAATACTACAGTTTGTGGATGTTCAATTTTAATTGTGTTGTTAGCGCAGTTTTTTCCCATTAGTAAGGTTACGTACAATCACGAGTGCTACAAGCCTACAAACTAAACAATATAGTGATTAAAACAAGTAGGTCCTAACGACTTTTTTGCGCTTTTCGGTTTTTGTTAATATGTTAATGTGTGATTTGTGTCCACTTTTTTATAGTACATAAAAGATAAACATGAAGAGACAAAAGCTCAAAGTTTTCTAGACTCATTTGTTATTAAAAAAATCCATGTGCAAAGTTTACTAGTGAATAGTGATACAGTCTCAAAATAATCGCCACGATGAAACTCAAGATAGGACAACAAAAGTACAAGAACAAGGAGAAATCGCAAACAAACCGGAAATCTCGTTTGAATCTACATGTGTTCCTACCTACGTTTATTCCTAATTCACACACTCTAAAACACATCACACACATCACACTACACACACACACACCCACTAATAACCTAAGTGTTGTGTGCCCTTAAACCCTCAATAACCAACTAACTAAATCAGACTCAGAACGTCATCAGAACGTAAGTCAGACCATGCATTTTAATTCATAATCACTAACTATACATTTTTTCATCAACAACATTTTTGAGTGTTCAAGGCAAGCATGGCTTATCTTGTACCTAATAGTAATATGTATATTTATTTGTAAGTACTTTAAATTATTTTTAACTATTTTCATTCAAAGTATACGTTTAGTTTGTTTTGATAATAACAATAAATTAAAGTTAAACTATAACTTATCCTAGATGAAATATTAATTTTCGCCTACTAAAGTTGTTAAAAATTAAAAATTATTTTTCAAGGTTTGATTTTAACGATTTGTTAATTATTTGGTAAGTAAAAAGACTGACTATTTGTTTGTCCCAGAACCCCCTACTGACATCGAAGATTTGGGTGTTTTCTGTTTTTTGCACTACATAAACGAAATTATTTCACTTTTGCATTCAGTCCGGTAATTTATCTGAAACGCTAAAAAATCACTCTAAAAACCCAAATTTTCAAAAAATCGCCTGCGGCGCTGTAGTTGGCCCCCCTGCTACTTTCCTTGAAGCCCCTTCCACCGCATCTTACCCGGGTAATATTAGTACCCTAGTTACGCCCCTGATTGGTGTTTACGGCAACTTGGTGAGTATAGCTCACATGTTAATAGATTAATTGTTTCGATATAGTCAATTAATTGTTCAATATTTAAGTATGAATGAGGAGACCTTTGTTAGATTCAGTGATTTAGCTTTAGTAGCATACTCCGGGGTTGGTACGGAGGAAGTCACAGTTGGCGCGCTGTGGCCTCTACTGATGACAATGTCCCGATGTTTAGAAGGGGACTTAGAGGTACCGCGAGGTGTCATCAGTACTTTTCAAGCGCCTTGTCTTCCTCGGAAGTACATTGCCGTTGAAGTTGGCAACGGGTATAGGTGGTTTAGAATGCGAGAGGTACCAATTAGTTGTGGTGGGGTGGGAGTTATACTAGTGGTTGTCAAGAAATAGTTTGTGGGAGTGCTTGTTGTAGCACTAAGCTATTAGATAGTTGTAAAATTCATTGTGATGCTGAGTTAAAGTCGTTGTTCTGAACGAGCATCGTTATTGAGTTCGTAGTTGGCGCGCTACGGAATCGTCTTGGTGCACTTCATTCTACTGTGTGTCGACCGTTCATGATGAAAGTGGTCCTGATATTTAGTAGGGGACATAGTGCCGGCCGTATCAGATTCATCAGTATTGTTGACATGCTGAATTAATGATGTATCACAGTGGAAATTTACAACTTGCTATAGGTGTTTTAAGTAGCAGCTTTAGGAAAGATACTAATTATTTAATTTATTGTATACCTTGCAAATATGTATTATACATTGTGGCAAGTAGGCTACTTAACATTTTTATCTTAACTTTACAATTTTTTTTAAAATTAACAATTAATTACAATATCAAAACATTTACATCTAAAATGGTATTCTTCTACCTCTTCAAAACATCCTTAACATTTTTATCTTAACTTAACAATCTTTTTAACTAGGAAAACGCTTAAGTCCCGCCGCGTTGTTGGATGAGCGTAATTGGTGCATTGAGCTGCCATGTGTTTGCGGATTTTCTGTTGTTCTGTGAAAATATCATTACTAAGTTGAAGATTTTTTTAAAAATTAAATTAAAATCAATAAAAAAATTGATAACTTAAATTAAATTTTAATTTATTAGTCGTAATTTTAAAAAAAGGAAAAATCGTAATATTGAAATTTTCATAAGAAATAATTATTCGATTGCGCACAAATTTTACACGAATATATTATTCCATAAAATTAAGGTTCTGTGAAAAAATCATTACAATCGGATAAAGCATGTAGGTGTTATAAGTCAAAGAATTGTTTTAAAAAAGAAGAAAAAAACGTAAAATTTCGATTTTCATAAGAAATAGTTTTTCGATTGCGCTCAAATTTCACACGAATTCCAAAATTCATAAAATATAAGGTTCTGTGAAAAAAATCATTAAAATCGGATAAAGCATGTAGGTGTTTTAAGCTGAAGATTTTTTTTTAAATCGTAAAAATTCGTAAAATTGCGATTTTAATGAGAAATAATTTTTCGATTGCGCTCAAAAACGTGGCAGTTCTTGGTTCAGAGATTTCAAAGGCCTCCATAAAATTTCATCGCAATTGGAGTATCGGTTTAGTCGGAATCGTGCTAACCGACACACAATAATACAAACAGAAAGAAAAAAAAAACATTCCGGATTTTTTTCTCCAGTGAAGTGAAATGGAATCTTCGCTTCGCTCGCTACGCTCATCCAATTAACAAAAGGGAACTGTCCTTGGTTTCAAATATATCTTACACGTATTTAGTAATTTGTAATATTCAATTTAATAAACATCGCAATTAAAATAAACTTAAAAAAATGAAATCTGTGGATTCTATGCATGTTCAAAGTTCCTGGGTTTTGACTTCCCGCGCATAGATTTAAGAACGCGCTCTGATTGGTTGTGACGTCACCGTGAGGCGAGGCCGACTGCGGAGAGCGTTGTCACAGCAGAGCGTGTTTACCATCGGTGTTTACGTCTGTCAGTGTCTGACGTTCTTCACAAGATTACTGAAAAGGGGTTTGAGAAAGCCGACTCCTTAAATATACCTCATGTTAACGCAGTTCTTCTACATACTATCTACATACTACTACCTAATCTTTGCTACTACATACTTCTCAAATAGCCTCAGTCACGTCTCTGCTGAGGTTATAGAGGAGTAAAAAGAGACAGATACATGGAAGTAGGGTTATAGTTTGCCCTCTTCTAGGCTAGCCTAGGAGGCTTAGGCCCTAGCTTTATTTTTGAATGAGCGTAGCGAGCGAAGCGAAGATTCCGTTTCACTACAATGGAGAAAAAAATCCGAAATATTTTTTTTCTTTTTTTCTTTTGTTTGTATTTTTGTCAGTCTCTTAACACGATTCCGGCTAAACCAATACTCCGATTGCAATGAAATTTTATGGAGGCCTTCGAAATCTCTGAACTTAGAAATGCCACGTTTTTGAGCGCAATCGAAAAATTATTTCTCATGATAATCGCAATTTTACGATTTGTTTCGTTTTTTTTTTAAATTTCTTCGACTTATAACACCTACATGCTTTATCCGATTGTAATGAATTTTTTACAGAACCTTAATTTTATGAATTAATATATTCGTGGGAAATTTGAGCCTAATCAAAAAATTATTTCTCATGAAAATCTCTATTTTACGCTTTTTTCCGTTTTTAAAAAATTACGCTCATCCAACAACGCGCCTGAAAAAGCGTTTGCAAAGCTTCCTAGTTAATTTGATTAGGGTCAAGGGCCTACACTATTTTGTACATTTACTTCCAGGATTAAGATTGAAAACATACTCCTTAGGGCACTAGAGACAGGCGTAGGTGTAGGCAATAGCTACAATTCTTTGTTCAAGCATCACAGTACCATCACATCACAGCCAAGCCGGCTAGGGCCTATAGGCCTAGATAGATTATCTCAGTCACCAATCAGTAAATACATTGTAATGATTTATATTTAAATTTGTAGATCAGGTCGGAACTCGTACTGTGTTTTTGAAAATCAAATGCACTTTTTTTCATTTAGCAAAATATTTGCTAGCGTCGATGCCTTTTCTTGTTGTTAAAAAATGTAATAACAACAAGGATAAATAATAATAATAATAATAATAATAATAATAATAATAATAATAATAATAATAATAATAATAATAATAATAATAATAATAATAAAAAAACACAAGAGTTCTAACTGATTTAGACAAAGTTTTCCTAAAAAGAATTTTTGTATTAGATTTTCTGAAACGCTTGTGAAAGTATTTGATTCGCTCACCAACTTGACAAGTTTAGAGACACATATCGTTGATTTAAATCAATAAAAATCTGATCTAAATCGAAAAAAATCGAAACAATCTGATAGGTCTAAATCGTAAAGTTGATTTAAATCAAATAAATCATGATTTTTGATTTTTTAAATAAAATAAAAAAATCACACCCTGCTAATTAGTCAGACAGTCAGACTTCGTTCTTTTGTGCTGTGCATGTATTTTTTTCAGCACTTCTGTCGCTGGTATGGACCAGTTTTTTAACACTGTTTTTCTTCAATACAAACAATGAAAATCAACTTCAAATGATAAATAAATAATAACTCATTATTAACTATTTATTAACACTAATCACTTTGAAAATATACAATTATTAGGTTAATTACTCTTACTAATCACTCGCATATTTCACTGTTTTCGGGCAGCCATCATTTAGGCCTGCCGTGCAGAGTTGTTGTACGTACTGAGTATACCCGGACAAGAACATAATAAAAAATAACAAAATGAATCATCACGTTTTTGCGGTTATAGTAAAAAAAAAAAACTTCAAAAACCTTTAACATCGCTATTTCAAGCAAAAGTACTTTTCAGTTGAAACTCCTAAATATTTAAAATAGCGACGTCAAAGGTTTTGTAGGCGGAGTATTTTAGTGAAAAGGGTTGGTACTGTCTGCCATGATGCATTTTACCATGGCAAATGCCCAGTTTACGCCTCGAAGGCCTAAGCCTAGGCCGCGTCACTCCTCCCTACTTATAGCTTGCAGTAAAACATCATGAAATGAAACTTGTAAGTGTATATTTTAATAATATAAATAACTCGGCTATTTATAAAGTATTACTCATTTTAGGTTGTTTTTCATTGTTTTAATTGAAGAAAAACAGTGTTAAAAACTGGTGTAGTTCTCCATCTTCTTGTAGCTAAAATAAAAAATGATCTTGCATTATTTATTAGTTATTAGGCCTACAGTCTTAAGTCCTTGGCCCTGGTATGTAAATCCCAAATTACAATTCCGTACGTGTGTATTCCTATGGCTAGGCCACTAAAATAATGTGGGTTGACTTTGATTTGTATGCAGAAAGAACTGCAATGGAAAATGAAGCTATTAATATGTTAAATTAAAGTGAAGAACAACTATAATAATATGTATATACTATAGGCTATAGTCATATACTTACAGTAAAGTGTGGATTTGGCAGACGGCGCGTGTTTATTTACATCTCGTCTTGCAGCTTTGAACCATGCGTTAATTCTCCTATTTTGTTCGTTTGGCACATTAATGAATATTTTGTCTGGTGTTTTAAAAGTAGTGTTTGTACACAGTGGTACCATGCACCATTTGTAACGCGGCATTTGACTGATTAATATACGTTTTATCCGGATAATCTGATGCGTGGGAAGAGCGCGCGACACAAATAGCTGCTGTCAGTGGCAGAACTGTCTGCTAGCCGCCTCGGCAAACCTCGCGATGACGTCACGCCCACCTGCAATGGCGCATGCCTGTTTTCCGGCGCGAAGCCCGGTTCAAATTTTTCCTCGCTCACAGTTAGCGCTAATAAAAGCAGGACGCAAAAAAAACTTTACAGGTCGGTATTTGAGGTTGTTAGTAAGGACATATTTAAATTTGGTAATGAAGGACAGTTCCCTAATATCAAAAATAACAAACGGTGACAACAAACCCTTAGAATCAGTTATCCATCTCCACCTCTTTACTTTTCCAGTTACTCTCCTTGCTGCTAATCGCTGAACCTTGTCTAATGCTTTTTTATGTTTATCCTTATAAGGGTCCCATATCGCACCTCCATATTCCAAAATTGCTCCCATTAGAGATTTATATGCTCTAGCTTTTATTTTTACATGAACTCCTTTTAGCTGCCTCATCACAAAATTAAGAGATTTTATTGCTTTTTTTTACTTCAACATGTTGTCCCCAATCTAAATTGTTATCCAAGAATACTCCCAAGTATTTTTACTTGATGACAATATCTAGTGTTTTACCACGCAACTTATAGTTTATTTCCGCTTTTTGTTAGCTCTATTAAATGAAATAACCTTACATTTTCTCACATTTAAAAGTTTAAACCCAATTTATTTTTATCTACCCACTTTTCAATTACTGTTAAGTCTTCTTTATTAACATCTCTTTCTTTCTTTCTTTCCCTGTAGGTATAACACGCCATCATCCACAAAAAGTCTTATCTTTGATTTAATTCCTATCTGTATATTATCATCTGTTATGTACTATGTATGTATGTATGTATGTGGGTGTAGGTAAGGCTCGTAATAATGCATAGCCATGATTCTCTGGTAATCTTTAAAGCATCATGTATTATATAACGTTGTACTAAATCTACTACATGATGTTGTGCATGAGATTGTCAGAAGGAAGCGACGCCATACTCTTTTCAACACCGCCTTGTCAATGTGGCGAGGCAAGTAAGCGGGAGGTTTGAACTTAAAATACACCACAATTCTCCCCCTCAACAGTATACCTACAATGCATAAAAGTAGATTGCAAAGTCATACGTGAGCTTAGGTACCAATAATGAAATGAAAATAATGAAATGATTTGGTACTTGTAGCACAATATTTCAAAACAGTAACTAACCAAGATTGTAATACAGGAATCAGTTTTTTAGGAACATACTATGCAACCTTGTAAAACTGGAATGAAATTAACCTAAAACTTAAAGATTTAATAATAATTATTAAATTCAATTATTGAATCAACAAAAGCATCATGATCCAAAAACTAACTATGATAATCCTTCAAATAGGATGGTGGCTTTGTAGCCCTTGAAGAGTGACGACTGGTTGAGTTTGAGTTACTCAGTCCAATTAGGGATTTTGAACTCAACAGGAGACTGAACCCTAAACGTAGATAGTTCCTGGGAATCTGTACAACGTTCTTGTACAGAATTATCATTTTGTATAACAGCACAGCACTATTCGGGACTTGGGAAGCTTCGGGAAGAGTCGCCCTTGCTACCACTGGTACCACCGAACTTCTGCGTAGAACTTGGTCTAGATGTACGCGTCGTACTGCTCCACTGGCATCTTCGACGCTGAGTTCCTGGGCCCGTGTACTTCCGATATTTTCCCAGGCAGCCACTTTGGTCCAGGACCATAGTTGCGATACATCACTGAGTCATCTTCTGCAAATTGTCGGCTAGGAAAGTCTGATTGTTGAGCTTGAACAGCCACACTCTCCCTCTCCACAGAAGTCTTGTTGTTGGGATGTAATTTATCGAGCATTGTGTGGATTTTTCGGCCCATTAGCATTTCTGCCGGAGTCACCCCGGTACTAGTACTGGATGTAGTCCTCAGAGCTAACAAAATGTTTCCCAACTCCAAACGCCACTTATCCGCCGTGAACTTTCGTAAGTGTTGTTTAACCGTCTGAACATAACGTTCTGCCAAACCGTTAGATGCGGGCGAGTAAGGTGCTGAGGTTATGTGTTTAATCTGGTTCTTGTAAAGAAAGTCTTGAAACTCCTCTCCTTTGAATGCTGCCGCATTATCTGAAACCATCTCATCGGGAATCCCGTAGTCCGTGAACATGTCTCGGAGAACGTCAATCGCTGTCTTTGCCGTAAGTGACCCCCGGGTGTTCTTCACAACTGGCCACTTAGAGTAAGCGTCCACAGCTATGAAGAATGTATGTCCTTCCGTAGGCCCTGCAAAGTCAATGTGTATACGCGACATCGGTCGAATGGGGACACTCCATGCAATCACGTTCGATGTTGTGGGTGCACGCTTGTTTGCAGCACAAGATGTACACTGGCCAATCATTTCTTCGATTGCTCGGTCCATGTTTGGCCACCAAACATAACTCCTGGCCTTTGCCTTTGTCGCAACGATTCCCTGATGGATTGCATGTAACATTTTCAGAACATCGACTCGTAGACTCTCGGGAATCACTACTCCGTTGGCATAGAGAAGACACCCACCTTCCACCGATAACCCCGTTGTATTCCGAAGGTAGGGTTGAAACTCAACCGGTAGCTTCGATGGTTCCCAGCCATGTAGCACACCAGCTAAAACTTTAGAAAGAATGATGTCCTTCTTCGTCTCCAGACGTATGGTGTCAGCCGAGATTGGAAGTTCTGCAGGCTGTCCTTGTAATAATCACACATCCGCTGGTTCCGGGTTCTCTGGTGTATCCGGTCCTGGGATCGGTAATCGGCTGCAGAAGTCTGCATTAGAATTCTCTTTACCTGGACGGTACTTGATATCATACAGATAACATCCTAAAGTCAGTTTCCAACGCATCATACGTGGGGATAATACATCAGGTAACACTCGCCCTGGCCGAAGCAGACCTACTAATGGTTTATGGTCAGTATATATGACAAATTTTCGACCATAAATAAAACGGTGGAATTTGCCGTTTGTAGCGTACGAGACTTGAAGGCGATTGGAGGTTCGGAACCATCCGGCTCGGAATGTGACAGTACCGCTCCAACCCCGTACGGCGATGCATCAGAAGACATCACTAATGGTTTAGTAAAACTGTAATGAACCAGTACCTGATCAGATGTGACTTGCTGTTTAGCATCGTTGAAACACTGTCATGCTTCTGGCTCCAGGTCCATTGCTGCCCCTTGCGTGTAAGCTCGTAGAGTGGCGTAAGTTTGGTAGCCATATTCGGGATGTAGCGCTCGTAGAATGTAAGAAATCCCAGGAATGACTCCAACTGCTGCAGATTTGTAGGTGCGGGTGCCGATCGAATAGCCTGTACTTTATCCTCCGTAGGGTGAATTCCTTTGCTATCAATCAAAAACCCTAGAAACTCTACTGATAGCAAAATAAATTTGCATTTAGGCAGTTTGAGACCTAACCCAGCAGTATCAAACCTTTCCAACACAGCTCTCGTTCTCGCCCAGCATTCCTCCTTTGTCTTTCCTGAAACGAGTAAGTCATCAAGGAAAATTACTACACCTTCTAGTCCTTAAAGAAGATTTTCCATCAGTCTTTGGTTGTATGCTGGTGCGGACGCCAGCCCAAATGGAAGACGCAGCATTCGTAGTAGGCCTTGCTGTGTATTCAGTGCAAGTACCCGTGATGACTCGTCATCCACTCGTACTTGGGTGTAAGCCCTATTAAGGTCCAACCGTGTGAAAAAGCATCCTCCAGAGAGTGCTGTAAACACTTCTGTATTTTTGTAGGTAGAAGATAAACATCAACCTTCAACACAGGGTTGACTGTCCCCGAATAATCACCACAAATTCGCACAGTGTTGTCGCGCTTGGCAACAAAAACAGCAGGTGTACCCCATTCCCTTGTGCTATAGTCTCGACTACCCCGTCACGTTGCATTTGTTCTAGGGCCTGGTCAGACTTCTCTTTCAATGCGTAGGGTGGGCTCTGATGTTTGCGAAAGACAGGTGTAGCATTTGGATCTAGTTCCACGTGAACCGGTTCCCCTTTGTAACAACCTAAACCGCCTGCAAAAACTTTTTCTAGGCCATGCAATTCTTTAGGAAGTTTGCCATCACTTACCCCTAACTGGTTCACGCTGGTCACAGCCAGCCCCAAGTGGTGAAACCAGTCTCTGCCGAGTAGGCTAGGCCTATCTGTCTGCATCACGTATAGTGGTAACTGGCATAATTTTTTCCCATACTGCACGGTTACCGTTGCCACTCCCAGTACTGCTAACTCCTGTTGTGACCAGGTTCGCAGTTTGAACTTTGATGGCGCTAGTGGCGGAGGCTCGGTAGGCCATAGACGTTTTTTTTCAATCCTGATATCTTGCCACTGGTGCAAATGTCAACCAGTAATGGTAATGCTAATGCTTCAAGCTCACAGGTACTTTCACCTGGTAAAGCTGTTCCCACTGGTAATAAAAATAATAATCAAACCCGGAGTGGGCGCATTATCAAACCACCTTCTCGATTTAATGATTATGTTTAATTTAAGTGATCACTATTTGCAATACTGTACATGTTAATATAGTGGTACATTTAGTAGTAAAGAACATTATGTATCCTCTCCTTATGGTTCATCAAACATGTGTATTGTCTATTAATTATTGTAACTGGAAATTTGGTTGTATTTTTCCAACTCCCTTGTTTCAGTATTGAACTTCTTAAAATAAAAAGGGAGATGTGATGTTTTGTTATGACACAACAGCTGACTGGTCACCGCTGCATGATGTGGATGCAGACAGCCAAATAGAAGGCGGTGTTTGGTCATGTGACCTAGGCCTGGGGACTTCCGTTTCCTGTGGGTTGTAAGCCATGCCATAGAGGTTTCACTTATGTATCGTATTACCTGTTTCTATTAATTAAAGAACCCAATCTAAGTTCAACAACGTGTTATTAATGTAACTAATAACAACCCTAAGAAGACCGTAGGCCTACCGAAACCGCCTAGGCCTATGAATGATGGCAACAGTAGTGCTACAAAAATCAAGTGTTCAAAATGTGGGTACAACCATGTGCCAAAATCGTGTCCTGCTTACAATAAGCAGTGTAATAAATGTAAAGGATTCAATCGTTTTGCGAAAATGTGCTCGAAGAAGAATGTACACGCCTGTAAGTGTGTAGAATCTGAAGAAAAACAATCTAACACCTCTGATAAAGATGAACTTTATGTGGAAATGGTGTCTGAACAGTATAAAATGCACAGTGTGCTAGGCCTAGAGGGACGTGAGTGGACATCAATAATTGATGTGGGCCTAGGCCTAGGAGGGCCCGCTGGTAAGGTAAAATTCAAACTAGACACAGGGGCTCAGGTGAGTTTCATACCTGTCAAGCTGTTCAAACAGCTAAACTGTAGTCAAAATGCAAAGGTTGTTAAAACCAATACCACTTTAATAACTTTTGGCAACCACAAGGTTAAACCGGTAGGTAAAGTGGAACTAATGTGTTCTAAAGGACAAAATGAGCCAGTGAAAATTAGTTTCATGCTAGCAGACCTTGAATGTAGGCCATTGTTAGGTCTAAGTGCATGTGTACAACTCAACCTTGTGCAAAGAATCAATGTGCTTGAGGAAAGTAAGCCTAGTATGGGCCTAACCAAGGAAAAATGTACTTCAGAGTACAATGAGGTATTTTATGGTGAGTTAGGTTGCATGCCAGGTACGCATAAAATAATTCTTAAGACAGATTGTGTGCCAGTTATCCACCCACCTAGGAAGGTACCAGTGTCACTGAGGGGGAAACTAAAAGATACACTGGACTCATTGGAGTCGAGGCAAATAATTGAAATTGGGTGGAATCAGCTGAGCCTCCTCTGCTGGATTGAATGCATCAGTAGGCCTAGGTCTATTGACAACTGCTGACTTCCTCAAGTCATGCCTATTCCTACGGAGCACCTGCCCATCTTCAGTACTAATTACATATGATCGAGGCAAATTATGTTTCTCAATAATTTTAGCTGGTTCCCAAACACCATCTCTCCTCCAAACAACATTTTCATCCTTTTCCAAAGGTATGAGTGGTTTAGCATTTTTGTCATGAAACAACTTTTGTTTATTTTGAAGTACCTGTAGGGTAGGGACTACATTTGTCTGTACACAAGGATCTAACTGAGAAGCTACCACTGGAATGCGTGTTTTCAGCTTTCGCGACATCAGTAGTTGCGCTGGCGAAACCTGCATTCCCGTGATAGGCATGTTTCGATACTCAAGCAGAAACATGTACAAGTCACCGTTAGTATGATTTGCCTTCTTGAGCATGTTTTTAGCAATTTTAACCGCATTTTCTGACATGCCATTCGATTTTGGATACCGCGGGCTTGATGTTTTCGTTTCAAATTGCCATGCCTTTGCAAATGCCTTAAATTCCGCACTGGAAAAAGGCATGTTGTCCGACATTAACGTATCGCAAACGCCCAGCCGAGAGAATACCGCTTTGAATTTGCCAATAAGTTCCTTGGCGGTTTTGTTCTTTATCTGAATTAACTCTATCCATTTAGAATAGAAGTCTTTGATTACCAAATACGAGCTTCCTTTATATTCAAGGATATCAGCTGCGATAGTTTCCCAAGCTCGATTAGGGACAGGATGTGGCAAGAGAGGTTCTTTAGTGTTTTTAGGGAGGAACCTTTCGCAAGTAGCACAACTTGCTACAAGATTGTTTATGTCCCTAGTCATACCCTGCCAACAAAATGTTTGTCTAGCCCTGGCTTTAGTTTTTTCCATGCCAAAGTGGCCTTGATGCAAGAGATCAAGCATGCGTTTACGTAGTGTAGGAGGAACAAAGAGTCTGTCACCCACAAACATTAGTCCTTCATCAAAGGATAACTCATCCTTTAGGTTCCAAAAATATTTAACCGAGGAAGGGACTTGATGAATGTGTTGTGGCCAACCATTGTAGTGTAAATCATGCAAAATGTTTGCCTCTTCACACTTCTTTGTCTCTACCTGAAATTCAACCCTCCTATCGTCAGACATCGGTAGATGTTTAGAGATTGAATGGATAACTTGGTTGAATTCCGGGTCATCGTTGACTGTGTATGGCAGATAGGCACGAGACAATGTGTCTGCCATATACATGAATTTACCGGGTAAATATTCAACTTCCAGGTCATACATTAGTATCTTAAGTTGCATTCGCTGAAGTCTAGGCGAAATTTGATTTATGTTTTTAGTCACAATCGGAATTAGGGGTTTATGATCGGTTTGGACACGCGTTTGCCTACCGTAAATATATTGGTGGAACTTTTGAACACCATAGCAAATCCCGAGCATTTCCTTTTCTATTTGAGGATACGAAAATTCTGTTGGGGTCATGCTACGAGAAGCGTAGCTTTGAGATGATGATTGATTGAGATGATATTAGGGTTGTTATTAGTTACATTAATAACACGTTGTTGACTTAGATTGGGTTCTTTAATTAATAGAAACAGGTAATACGATACATAAGTGAAACCTCTATGTCATGGCTTCCAACCAACAGGGAACGGAAGTCACCAGGCCTAGGTCACATGACCAAACACAGCCTTCTATTTGGCTGTCTGCATCCACATCATGCAGCGGTGACCAGTCAGCTGTTGTGTCATAACAAAACATCACATCTCCCTTTTTATTTTTAAAAGTTCAATACTGAAACAAGGGAGTTGGAAAAATACAACCAAATTTCCAGTTACAATAATTAATAGACAATACACATGTTTGATGAACCATAAGGAGAGGATACATAATGTTCTTTACTACTAAATGTACCACTATATTAACATGTACAGTATTGCAAATAGTGATCACTTAAATTAAACATAAGCATAAGTCGAGAAGGTGGTTTGATAATGCGCCCACTCCGGGTTTGATTATTATTTTATTACCAGTGGGAACAGCTTACCAGGTGAAAGTACCTGTGAGCTTGAAGCATTAGCATTACCATTACTGGTTGACATTTGCACCCGTGGCAAGATATCAGGATTGAAATTGGGTGGAATCAGCTGAGCCTCCTCTGCTGGATTGAATGCATCAGTAGGCCTAGGTCTATTGACAACTGCTGACTTCCTCAAGTCATGCCTATTCCTACGGAGCACCTGCCCATCTTCAGTACTAATTACATATGATCGAGGCAAATTATGTTCTCAATAATTTTAGCTGGTTCCCAAACACCATCTCTCCTCCAAACAACATTTTCATCCTTTTCCAAAGGTATGAGTGGTTTAGCATTTCTGTCATGAAACAACTTTTGTTTATTTTGAAGTACCTGAAGGGTAGGGACTACATTTGTCTGTACACAAGGATCTAACTGAGAAGCTACCACTGGAATGCGTGTTTTCAGCTTTCGCGACATCAGTAGTTGCGCTGGCGAAACCTGCATTCCCGTGATAGGCATGTTTCGATACTCAAGCAGAAACATGTACAAGTCACCGTTAGTATGATTTGCCTTCTTGAGCATGTTTTTAGCTATTTTAACCGCATTTTCTGACATGCCATTCGATTTTGGATACCGCGGGCTTGATGTTTTCGTTTCAAATTGCCATGCCTTTGCAAATGCCTTAAATTCCGCACTGGAAAAAGGCATGTTGTCCGACATTAACGTATCGCAAACGCCCAGCCGAGAGAATACCGCTTTGAATTTGCCAATAAGTTCCTTGGCGGTTTTGTTCTTTATCTGAATTAACTCTATCCATTTAGAATAGAAGTCTTTGATTACCAAATACGAGCTTCCTTTATATTCAAGGATATCATCTGCGATAGTTTCCCAAGCTCGATTAGTGACAGGATGTGGCAAGAGAGGTTCTTTAGTGTTTTTAGGGAGGAACCTTTCGCAAGTAGCACAACTTGCTACAAGATTGTTTATGTCCCTAGTCATACCCTGCCAACAAAATGTTTGTCTAGCCCTGGCTTTAGTTTTTCCCATGCCAAAGTGGCCTTGATGCAAGAGATCAAGCATGCGTTTACGTAGTGTAGGAGGAACAAAGAGTCTGTCACCCACAAACATTAGTCCTTCATCAAAGGATAACTCATCCTTTAGGTTCCAAAAATATTTAACCGAGGAAGGGACTTGATGAATGTGTTGTGGCACAACCATTGTAGTGTAAATCATGCAAAATGTTTGCCTCTTCACACTTTTTTGTCTCTACCTGAAATTCAAAACCCCCCTATCGTCAGACATCGGTAGATGTTTAGAGATTGAATGGATAATTGGTTGAATTCCGGGTCATCGTTTGACTGTGTATGGCAGATAGGCACGAGACAATGGGGTCTGCCATATACATGAATTTACCGGGTAAATATTCAACTTCAGTCATACTTTAGTATCTTAAGTTGCATTCGCTGAAGTCTAGGCGAAATTTGATTTATGTTTTTAGTCACAATCGGAATTAGGGGTTTATGATCGGTTTGGACACGCGTTTGCCTACCGTAATATATTGGTGGAACTTTTGAACACCATAGCAAATCCGAGCATTTCCTTTTCTATTTGAGGATACGAAAATTCTGTTTGGGGGCATGCTACGAGAAGCGTAGGCAATTGGTCTACCATCTTGCAACAAACAGGCACCCAAAGCCCGATTTTGATGCGTCTGTCTGCAGACACAACGGTTTCTTTTCGTCATAGTAGGGTAACGTAGGTGCTGAGCATAGCATCCTTTTTATTTCAGCTCGGCTTTAACCTGTTCTGGTCCCCACTCCCATTGAACGGTATATTTTAACAGTTGTCGAAGTGGTTCCGAAATACTCGACAAGTTGGGAATGAATTGACCCACATAATTTACCATCCCTAGAAATCTCCGTAACTCGGTTACATTTACAGGAGAGGGCAATTCACGAATTGCTTTCACTCTTTCTGGGTCAGCTTTCAAACCATCAGCTGAAATTAGTGTCCCATATACTTTACCTCGTTCACCCTGAACTGAAACTGATGAAACACTTTAGGTGATGAATAGAAACGTTTATTCTTTACAGTTAATAATATGAGAAAAATACAAAAGACTAAGCTAGGCTACTTAGTACGATCAGAGATGAGGGGACGCCTCGAAAACGCGGGAGTTGTAGTAACGCTTGCACCGTGAAGGACGTCTGCTTCTGGGCGTGGCCTACTACAGAGGTTCGAAACGTAATCGATACTATTACTACCAATCTTGCAAACATGATTTTAGCGATCTAGAAAAAACTAAGCCTAAGTAAACACAATAGCAGGGCAAAAGTCACTTGGGTTTTAATAACCCCTACTCATTGGGAAGTGAAAAAGGGGCACAGCCCAAAAAACACCCCTTCTCGCCGTCTTCACTGCTAAAAAATGGGCTGGGCTTGTGAAGCAAACCGTTTTAAAAAAATTTGGGGGTTTTTTCTCTTGACATGGCTTGGTCATCATGTCCCCAGTCATTTTTTCGGTTGGGCAGTCCCGCAATCCACGTTTGGCCACGCTCTCGCAGATCTCGGTTTGAGATGGGGTTTGACTGCGTTTTGTGTTTTCTTTCCTGGGCCCCTGAAACCGTTTCTGAATCGATAAAGCAAAATAACCCTTTGGGTTTTCCCTCGAAGACGTGGTTGCCCCCTTTTTACTGGTACCCCTACTTTCGTCCGAAATTTGAGGGAACCACAAAAAGCTTTGACGGCATTCGAAAGCCCCCGAAAAATTTTGCCTGGGGGGGCCCGGACAAGGGCGCCCGATCGTCTGCTTGGGAAACTCGACCACGATACTGTGCCCCTAAACCCAAAATAGGAAGTGTATCCGCTCCCCCGATTTTCGGCCCGGTGGTGTAAAGGGCCCCCCGGGTCAGCGTCCACTTTACCCTTGCAGTTTTGAGCTCCCCCTCCTTGCAGACGGGCGCAGTTTGCACCCGGGGGGCCCCGGCCCCCAGGTAAAGCTTTTCCCCGTTTCACCGTTTTTTCCATTTTTTTCCGTTCTGTGGGTGACTCCACATGTCGGCCAAAAAAAGCGGACACCCTACCGCAATTCCGGTTGGACACTGTACCCTATGTACAGGAGTAAAATCCAAAAATTTTCCCTTTATTTTTGTGTTATTCGGAAATTTGGGACGTTTGGGTTCTTCCAGGGAAAGAAAAATTTAATTTTTTTTCCAAATTGGCGTGGCAGAAGGCTTCGTCCCAGCACCCCTTTGTCTTCTAAAAGGTTTGAACTATTTTAATTTCGTTGGTGGGAAAAGGAACAAACCCGGGCCCCTTGTTTCTCGCTCGATCTGGGTTTCCCCAAAAATAGTGAGCCACTTCACCTAAACCTTGGTCTTGAAAATGCTTTTTGGGGTGCGCAAAAAATCCCCTTTAAAACGACCTTTTCAGTTCCCGGGCCCTACCAGAAAAAGTCTTTCTACGTACAAACACCCAAATAGGGGGGAAATCCCGGTCGTTTTCCTTTTTTCTTTGAAAGGGGACAAAAATCAGCTTTTCCGGCCGCTCAAAACCAAAGGGGAATTTCCCAGGGGGTTTTCGGTGGCCTTCTTTTTCCATGCCCCGTTGCGATTGTTTGAGCCCGTAGAATACTGCGCTTTAGTCCCCAAAAACCATGTTCCCTCCTTCCCCTGGTTCCTCAAAACCCGGTGGTTTTTCCCATGAAAAAGTTCCTTTTTCCCAGATCTCCATTTAGGAAACGCTGATTTAAACGCCCAAAGGTGCCTTACAGGCAACTGGAAAATACCCGGGCCACGTTTAAAGCGCAGGGCCCCAAACGTCTCGTGCTTCCCACGGGCGCAAACGTCTGTCGAAAGTCCTCACCTAGGGGCGGGCGAGAACCCTCCTCGCCAAAAAGCCGCGCTTTGTAAGTTTTTGACGTAAACCTTTTTGCATCTGGGTTTAGTTTTAAATACCCCTTGGATGGGGACTCCCCGGGGGCCCTGGGGGGATTTTGGGGCAATCTCCCACACTCCACTTTCCCTTTAAGAGCTGCCCTTTTTCCTCTTTGCGGCCAACCCCCGTTCTTCTTTCGCGTTCGGGGTAGCTCCATAAATTGGTTGCCAGGGAGGTTTGGCTCACGGGGTTGGCCCCACTCTTACTTTATCGAAAGTTTTTTTGGTGGGTTTCCTTTATTCGGTCTCTGTGAGGGAACCGTGGTGCTGGGGGAAACAATCTGTGATGGGGGGGGACAGTTTTTTCTCCCCGTGTAGGTCTTGCTGAGTCAACTCGGGGGCCTCCTTCAAAACCTCCTCCGCGTCCCAAGAATTTTGACGAAGCCCCCCGTCCTTTTCCCCCCTTTTTTGGCAAAAGATGTTTCCCAAACACTTGTTTTCAACGAATTGTGGATTTTTTCTGCTCGTCCATTCGATGTTTGCGAAACGGAACGCCCTTATCCACATTTTTTTGGTTTTAAAAGCCCAAACAGGGGGGTAACCTTTGGGGGCGGGTCTTTGGGCCTTTAGGGAGCACGCCCAGATGGCCTTATCATCCCTTTTCTTGGGGTTTTTGTTTTGGGAAAAGGGGAAATTACACTTTTGACCCAAAAAACTCCTTTTTTGGCTTAAAGGGCGGGTTATTGCCAAACCCCAAAGTTCGAAAAGGGGGTTGTCACCTTTGGCTCCCGGGTTTTTTTAAAGGGTTTTGAAGATAGCCCCCGGGGACACACTGTTCTCCCCCAAAAAACTTTCAGGAAGTCCTGCATCCAAAAAAAACATTGCAAATTTTTCCATCTCAACAAGAGACCCAATTTTTACGCTCCCGGTCCAAAGCCCTTTTGTTGAGGGGGGGGTTTTGGGACCGTTTAAAATGTTGTGGATCCCCCCACGCTTGAAGAAATTTCCCGCAGGTCCCCTGTTTACGTTTTTCTTTTTCCCTTTGGGGCTGTGCGGGAAAAAGGTGGGCCTATGTCCATTTTTAGTGTGAAACCATAGCCGAAAATATTCCTTTTCAACATTTTCCCCCTTCATCCTTGGACTTAAAAGGGGACCGGACGAAACGTAAAAAAACGTTTAGTAGTTCCCCTCGATAAAAAATTTTCCATATTTTCTATGACCGCCCCGGCGTTGGATCGGGATCGGTCCAACCCGACGTCACTATGTATCATTTACCGGGTTGGTTTGCTTGGTCTCGCTCGTTGGGGAAAAGGTAGTTTTTTTAACTTCCCTTTTCCCTGGGAAAAAGTCACAGTTTCCCCCTTTGCGTACATTTGCCAATGTTTATGCCCAGGGGGCCCGTCCCTCCCGGGGAACAGCTTCTTAATTGCAGCGGGAAACCCGGTGACCTAAGGTCGGTTTCCAAACGATTTCATGCAATTTCTTGGTGCGTGCACAAAACGCTGCGTTGGGTTTCCCCTTTTTGGGACTTGAACCCCGAAAAGTGTCCCCTCAAATTCAGCGGTTGCAAAGGACCAAAAGTTTGTGAGTTTTTCTGGGCCGGGGGCATCCCCGAAAAGTCCCCGTTTTCCCCCCTACGAGTTTCACATTGAAACCCATAAAAACCCCCATCCAGTTCCGGGAATGGGACAGCACATCCTTAGGTATATTTGGGGTTTCCCCCTTAACCCTTGGAGTGTTTTTCACGACAACCAAAACCCCCTTTCCCATTTTTCCCCGCCCGAGGGGTCGTTGAGTTGTCCCCCAAAAAATTTCCGGGCCTTTACATCCCTGCCCAAAGCAGTAAAAAAAACCTTTTTTTTGCTTGGTCATGTGGCTCGTAGCTCCTGAGTCCAAATTTCCAAACGGTGGCCCCCGGGCCTTGGTATTTCTGCTCCTACCGCAAAGGAAGTGGTGGGGTGGGTGCCCCTGCCCGCCCAAAATCCTGGAAAGCGTACCATGCAGTTAGCTTTCCCTTTACCTTGGGCCCAAAATGTGTTTTGTTTCTTGAGGCAGTCTGCCTTCAGATGGCCTTTCTTTTTACAGTAGAAAAAAATTCCCCTTTCCCCCTTACCTTTACTTTCCCCCCCTTTTTCAACCCGCTTGCCGAAATGCCCGCCTTTTTGGGCTTTGTGATTTTGTTTTCTGGAGGGCTAACCCCGGGTTCCCCGGGTGGTTCCCCCCGTCGGGCCCCGACACGGCGCTGGTACTCGTCCCGGGCAAAAATTGCCCGAGGGCAAAAATTTGACCCTTCAAGTCTTTCTCGTCTCTTTCCCTTTAAAGGGGTGTAAAATAACCCCTAGAGTATGACTCCGGGTAGGGGCTGCAAAAACATGACTTTCTACTAGGTCGGGCGTTTCGGGCCCTTTTTTCCCGGGCCCCCCAAATTTACCCCCAACCCCCAAAAATGGAGTTGAGGGGCGCCTGCCCCTGGTACCTTGGGGGAAACCCATTACCCATACAATTTTTGCAAATTTGGGTATAGGGCGGGTGCCAAAAAAGTGGAAACTCCCCATGCAACCTTTGCAGCATGGGGCCCCCATTTCCTTTGGGCCGTCCTTTAAGGTGAGCGAGATGAAAACCCAAATGGTTTATCTTCGACAATGGAGGGCATATTGTGCCCAAAGGCCCTTTATTCCAGTTTTCCCCAGTCACTGGGCTCTTTGGGGTTTGGCCCTTTGGGTTTGGGGGGGCTACACCCCCAATCCATCCCCCAGAGTACTACCTTTAAAATTTTTAAAATTTTCCCCAGTTGATAATTTGCCAATTTTTTAACTTTGGGGATCCCCCCTTTTAGGGGTTTTTCACCCGCCAACAGCCAGGGTTGATCCTGGCCCATCCTAGGGCCCAGGGGGGCCCAGGCCTGCTTTTAAAGGGAAAATTTAAAATACCAACCCCCTTTCGTGTCCCAAACCCTTAAACCCCCGTTTTTTGACGCAGATAAAGTGTTCTGGGGCCCCTAACCTGATGAAACCCCTTTTGGTGTGAATAGAAAACGTTTTCTTTTCCCGTTTTAAAAATAGAGGCACAATACCCCCCCCCCCCAAGCTTTGGCCCATTTGTTTCGATCAGAGATGAGGGGACGGGCCCCGAAAACGCGGGAGTTGTAGTAAAAAGCTTGCCAAACCCCCTGAAGGACGGGCTGCCTTTGGGCGTGGCCTACTAAAAGAGGTCGAAAAGAAAACGATACTTTTTATACCAATCTTGCAAACATCGAAATTAGCGATTAGTAAACTAAGCCAAGTTTTTTAAAAAACAATAGGCAGGCCCAAAGTCACTTGGGCTAAAAAAGGGCCCATCATTCGAGTGAACAAAGGGCCAAGTCCCAAAAAAGGGAAAATTATTTAGGATTGAAACCCTTTATACCTAAGCTTTTAGCACGCTCAAATTTCCGAAAGAAAAGCCTTGTCATGCTCTTCTAGCGTTCGACCTGCCCGATTAAATAAATCGAATTTTTACTTGGACTTTAGCAAATCACCAAATTTTTCAAAATTTTTTTTCTAAAATACCTCAGCGGCAACAGATACCAAGGGGCTTCGGGGAAATTTGTACCGCCGAATGGACATTGATGTACAGTAGCTGTAAAACTAAATCAAAAATCTTGCATGAATCCCTCAGACTGTCAACGACTGAGAAATAGGACATTCCTGATAATTAGTCAGAATGTCATCAGTTGTGGGGATCGGGTAGTGTACACTCTTAATTGATTTGTATAAATATTTAGGATCTCGGCACACTCGTAGAAAACCATTTGCTTTCTCCACTATTACCGGGTTTATCACCCAGTCAGTAGGTCCACTGATTTTTAATTTATTTGCCTCGACTCCAATGAGCCCATGTTCTTTTTATTTTTCCCCCTCAGTGACACGGGTATTTCCCCGGTGGGTGGATAACGGCACCAAAATCTGTTTTAAAAGAATTTTTTTTGCGTCCCTTTGCATGCAACCAACTCACCATAAAAACCTCTTTGTCCCTAAGTACTTTTTTTTCCTGGTTTGGGCCCCAACTAGGCTTACTTTCCTAAACACTTTGATTCTTGCACAAGGTTGATTTGTACACATGCATTTAGACCTAACAAGGGCCTACATCAAGGTCTGCTAGAAAAACTTTTTCACTGTCTTTTTTGCCTTTTAGAACACATTTTCCCACTTTTCCTACCGGTTTAACCTTGTGGTTCCCAAAAGTTTTTTAAAGTGGTATGGTTTTAAAAAACCCTTTTGCATTTGACTACAGTTTACTTTTTGAACAGCTTCAGTATGAAACTCACCTAGCCCCTTTTTAGTTTGAATTTTTTTCCTTCCAGCGGGCCCCCTGGCCTAGGCCCCAAAATTTTTGATGTCCACTCCGCCCTCTGGGCCTAGCCCTGTGCTTTTTATACGTTCAGACCCTTTTCCCACATAAAGTTCATTTTTTATAAAGGGGTTTTTAGGTTTTTTTTAAATTCACCACTCACGGGCGTGTACATTCTTCTTCGAGCACATTTTCGAAAAAATGTTTGAACCCCTTTACATTTATTACCTGTTTATTGTAACAGGACACGATTTTTGGACATGGTTTACCACTTTTGAAAAACTTGATTTTTGTGCACTACTGTTGCCATCATTCATGGGCCTGGGCGGTTTCGTAGGCTCGGTCTTCTGCTTTTTTTCCCGGGCTGTTTCTTCACGTAGTCGAGGCGGTTTTCCCTCCAGGGACCTGGCTTGCTCTCGACCCTATTTTCGGCAGCTCTGCAAAAATTCGTGCCTTCTCTAGGGTGAGATCCGGGAAAATTTCGTAGTAGTTTCTCCTTTCATCCCTGGATACCTAACCCCAAACTATACGTGAGTATAGCGGTTTTTGGTTTTCACCAAACTGCACGGTTGCAAGGATCTTCAAATGCGTTTGGAACTGGTCAAATTTCGCCTCGCTTTGAGAACGATTGAAAAACCTGTATTGTTCAAAAACTAGTTCTTCTTTGGGGAAATACGCTTCGAATTGCCTCACGGCTCGGCATTTCCTTTTTTGATTGCTCAAACAAACGTATTTACGCCCTAACGCTTCTCCCCCAAATTTGATTGAGAAATATTTCGACTTGGGCTTTATTTTTTCTTTTTAGCCCTGTGACCCCCCATTAAATTTCGAATTTCTGCTTCCAGAAATTTTTTTAATTTTATGGGCATTTCCCCACAAATTCCCCAAATTTGGGGGGGTTCCTATTTTTTAGACATTTCTTCTCAAAATTATTTTTGGCAGTTACTATGCTTTCAAATGAAAATGCTAATTGTAAGTGATTCTGGGGTATCACTTACCAGTGGGGCGGCGAATGTGAGGTTATGCGTTCACTTACTTTTATTTTCGTCTGAATCCTAACCTGATTTCTGCTGCGTACTTCTGACACCATGAGATGATATTAGGGGGTTATTGTTACATTAATTTAAAACGTTTTTAACTTAGTTGGTTTTTAATTAATAGAAAAAAGGTAATACGTACATAAAGTGAAAAACCCCTTGTTGGTTCAAAAAGGGAAGAAAAGGCCATCACGACCAAAAAAAGCCCTAGGGGCCCCCCAATTGCCGGGGGCCCGGTGGGCCAAAAAAAATACCCGGATCCATTTAAAAAGGACCCAACTTCCATTTTGTTCCCCATTTTAATCAACAGCCCTTGACCCCTCAGCTTTTTTTGGCAGAACAAAATCCACCTCTTGGCAGATTGGATGGGGTTTTTGGCCCCAAATTATTGTTATTGCCAACTTACAGCAAACCCTTGAAAAGGGCCTCTTCTACTTTTCTTCACTTAGACCCGACGGTTTGGTTTTTTCCACCTCCTGTTTTTAAATTGGTTTTGTAGGTAGGCCCCAAAAAAAATTTTTGGTTATTTTTCCCCCCCTTGACATGCCTTTTCCCATTTGATTGGGCCTGCCCCTGCTTTGGGGTTGGGCATTTCGGTTCCCCTTGCCTGCATCTCGCTTTGGGGTTGGCATTCCCCGAGCACTTTTTTTGGCAAAAAAAAAAAGCTCCCGTGGGGGCCCAGCCCAAAAAAAATTATCTAGGGGGTTAATCGGTGCTTACGAAACTTTTAGCCCGTGGTACTCGTTGCGTTTCCGGTAAGCTTGGAAAAACCCCTTTGTGTAAATTCAGCTTAGGGCTTTCCCCCCTTGTGAGCAGGTCCTTTGCCTCTGTGAACGAAAGATCAGTGAGTGTCCTTGGTGTAGCCAAGTTGGCATAGCACCACAAATGTTTCGCTTCCAAGCACAGAGAAAAACACAGATTCTTCTACTTAGCTTCAAGCCACATCGAAGTGCGTCGAATGCAATTTCGATCCTTTCGACGTAAACGTCCCATGGCTCTTCCCGGGCCTAAACGGTCCGATCGAAGCAACTTGCCCACTTGCATTACCACGTGGTTGAGAAACGCTCGGACTAGTTTCAGGCATTGTAAACTGTAATGTAAATCTACCTTACCAAATCCATATCTTCGTCGCCAGTTTTGTTATGTATGTATGTGGGTGTAGGTAAGGCTCGTAATAATGCATAGCCATGATTCTCTGGTAAGCTTTAAAGCATCATTTATTATATAACGTTGTACTAAATCTACTACATGATGTTGTCAAGGAGGTATGAATAATGTAAGGAGACAGCATGCGCTATCTGTGGCTGTACAAATGAACGTGGCCGTTTTGAACGTCTCTGATCGAGTTTTTCGCAGTATTTGCTGCTTCTCGTTGGTGCTGACCAATATGGCGGCTACTAAAACATAGAGTTTTTCGCAGTATTTACTCCTTCTCGTTGGTGCTGACCAAGGCCGCATTCCGATATTCGCTCCAGTCGCTACGGCCGTAGCGCCTATGGGGCGCAGTGGAGCGTATGATTATGCTCCAACATTCGGAACGGGTGTAGCGTTTAAAACATGGCTGACCGTGAAATTATCAGATTGCCTAATTAGAAGAATGCTTAATTAATGGTTATTTCATTGATTCTTTCATCAAGAATTATTTCCAAACCTTAAACTTGGAGAACTAATGGACTACGCAGACATCCTTACAGTTTACGTGCTGTTTTCAGCAGTCCTTTCGTAAATCTTCAGTTGCCGCCATCTTGATTTACCCCCACTCCACGGAACGCTCCTTGTGCCGGGCTGAAAACCCTCAGCGTTAGGAGCGCGCTGAGAATGCTCCAGTAGCGTATTTCGGAACACAAGGCGGGGCGTTAGGAGCTAATTTCGGAATGGGTGGAGCGCGGCTACTGCGCTACGTAGCGAGTATCGGAATGCGCCCCAATATGGCGACTACTATGGCGGAACTGAAACAGCTGGTATTATACTTAATACGTTGATAATAACTCTTGTATTAATGAGATTGAATAATAAAGGGGTGAAATGTAATTTTTGTTGATGTGCTGCGTTTTTGTTTGTTTTGGAATGTTCATAGCTTTGACAAAGAGCTTTAATAATACCGACGACCTTGCTTTGGGTTCGAGGCTTTCGCCGACCACCATTGTCGTTCAAAGTGGCTATGGTTTTGACGACGCCACACTGCCTCCTTACATTATTCCTTCCTCCTTGGGTGTTGTGCATGAGATTGTCAGAAGGAAGCGACGCCATACTCCTTTTCAACACCGCCTTGTCAATGTGGCGAGGCAAGTAAGCGGGAGGTTTGAACTTTGAATACACCACATCATCTATAAATATAATAAACAAATTTGGTCTTAACACACTGCCTTGAGGTACTCTTAACTCTTTTAAGTTTTATTTCTAAAAAAGTCCCCAACCCATTTTACACACACACAACACACACACAACACAGCTCGCCGGCAAGTGGTCGCGAATCGAACTGATGGACGAGCATTCTCATTTCGCAAGTTGGCGCCTGGTGAACGGCTCAACAAATATCACGCTCTAACTTTTATCCTACTCATTATTTGGACAAAACTTAAGAGAATAATATTTAGCAAACATATAATTTCTTCGAATCGCGATTATCTCGAATTTTTTAACACAACCGTTAGCTTGTTCTAACACGTTACGCATTATAAATGACAAAATTATGAACAACTTTAAGTCTTATCAACTTCAATTGATAAAAAACTACTGATCGGATTTCAACAAGAATTCTCTCTATATATGCATCCAACTAATAAGACAAGAAATAAGTTAACTGTCTCGAAAGAAAAAGCACCGAACGAAATTTTACAGCATAGCGTGCAGTTTTTCACGGCTCATCCGCACGTCAAAAGCGCGTATTTTAGATGAAAACACATACCATGCATATAACCATATGCTATAAATTTTCGTTCTGTGCACTTTCTATCTAGAAAGTTTATTTATTTCTTGTCTAAACAGTCTGGTGAATTTTTTGAAAGAAGTCTTGTCAAAATCCGATCACTAGTTTTTTGTCAATTGAAGTTGTTTATTTAATTTCATAGAAAACAAGTAAAAGTCTTAAATGTTATTTCAATACGTACATCGATATAACACGTTAACGTCTTTGTCTAAAAATTCAAAATAATCGCTATTAGAAGGAATGATATATTTGCTAAATATTATTCCTCTTAAGTTTTTTTCCCAATAATGAATAGGGTAAAAGTTAGAGCGTGATAAGTTGTGCGACGTTCAGCACGCGTCCATTTGCGAAACGATGGTTGCTTGTCCATCAGTTGGGCTCAAAGCGGAGATTACCCCTCATTCCCCTCGATTTGTGACGTAGTTGCTAGTAGCCTATTCCTCCTTCATCTTCAATAATATTTTTAATTTGAATATCTATTATCATCTCCATAATTTTACATACTGAAGACGTAGGACTGACAGGCCTATAATTATCTATTCGGCCCTTTCCCCCACCTTTATAAATTGGAATAACAATAGCTTGCTTCCACTGCTCTGGAAGGTTTCCCATGTCTATAGATCTTTGAAATAACTTCTTGAAGTACGGCACTATCCCCCATCCACCTGTTTGTATAAACACATTATTTATTCAATCATGCCCTGGAGATTTGTTATTTTAAAGTTTTTAAGCGAGCGAAGCGAGCGTTTCCATTTGACTCTGCCGGAAAAAATAGTCACTGGTTTTGTTTTGTTTTTTGTTTTTTGTTTTTTGTGTTTTGTTTTGTTTGTTTGTTTGTTTGTTTGTTTGTTTGTATGTCTCGCCATAACGTTCGAACGAAGGCTCGGATCGAGTTGAAATTTGGACCATCCGCAAGCTTCGTTCTCGATTAAATGCCATTAGTTTTGTGTCAAAATCGTTCAAAAAGTTACAAAGTTACATTAAAGTTAATCGAAAGTTTTTTTTTTTTTAAATAAACGGCGACAAAATCTGAGGTGGCCAAACCATTTAGAATGTCCTTCCGGTCACGAAAATGTTAATTTTATTTTGATCCGATAAGTAGTGTAGATGGAAATTACATTATAACAAAGTACCGTTACCATGGCAACGGAAAGTTGCGCAGCTTTTTTGGCTCATGATAGCGGTCGAACGGAGGTTCGGATCGAGTTGAAATTTGGACCATCCGCAAGCTTCGATCTGGATTGAATGCCATTAGTTTTGTGGCAAAATCGTTCAGAAAGATATAAAGTTACATTAACGTTAATCGAAAGTTTAAAAAAAAACTAAACGGCGACAAAATCTGAGGTGGCCAAATCATTTAGAATGTCCGTCCGGTCACGAATATGTTAATTGTATTTTGATCCGATAAGTAGTGTAGATGGAAATTACATTTTAACAAAAGTAACGTTACCGTGGCTTGGCAACGAAATGTCGCACGAAGCTGGAGCTTTTTTGGCTCATGATAGCAGTTGCACGAAGATTCAGATCAGGTTGAAATTTGGACGATCAACAAATTGTAAAGCACGTGCTCGCTTATCAACGCGTCCAACTAAGCGTTTCCTAGTTATGCTCATGATGTCATTATCATTTACTAGGGAAACGCCAAAGTCGTTGTTAGACGAGTGAGTAAGCCATGTGTTGAGTACCCGGTAACATTACTTATTTCCCCTACCTTCGGCCTCCCTAGCCTATCATATAGGCTAGAGTGGCGCATTATGGCCTTACAGTTGACGCGCCCTTACACCAACTTAACTTTAAAACCCTATTATTTATACGAATATAATTATCAAACTTACCTAAATATGCAAATGTTGCCGGGTACTCAACACATGACTCGCTCACTCGTCTAACAACGACTTTGGCGTTTCCCTAGTCTGGTTGGCCAAGGCGCCCTTATAGCCGAAATGTGGGAGACGTCGGTTCAATCCCCTGGTCGAAAAAGATTTTGTAATTTCTGGATTGTATTTTAAAAATTATTAAACATGTTTTGAAATAACACCTATAACCTTTGTTCGATTGTAATTATTATTTTACAGAACCATAATTTGATTAAATAATATATTCATGTGGAATTTGGGTGCAATCAAAAATTTATTTCTTATTAAAATCGCAATTTTACGATTTTTTAAAAGATTTTTATAAAAATTCTTCGACTTATAACACCTACATGCTTTATCCGATATTAATGATTTTTTCACAGAACCTTAATTTTATTAATTGAGATATTCGTGTGAAATTTGAGCGTAATCGAAAAATTATTTTTTATGAAAATTAAAATTTTACGGGGTTTTTCTTTTTTTAAACAATTCTTTGACTTACAACACCTACATGCTTTATCCTATTGTTATGATTTTTTCACAGAACCTTAATTTTATGAATTAATATATTCGTTTAAATTAAAGCGCAATCGAATAATTATTTCTTATGAAAATCGCAATTTTACGACTTTTTTCTTTTTTTAAAATTACGAATAATTAAAAAATTGAAGTTATTTTTTTTTAAATTTAAATTAATTAAAATAAATCTTCTACTTAGTAATGATTTTTTCACAGAACAACAGAATATCCGCATGACACATGGCAGCTCAATGCACCAATTACGCTCATCCAACAACGCGGCGGGACTTAAGCGTTTTCCTAGTGGTACATCATCATCATCATTATCCTTCGCCGTTTCCTGCTTCTGGCAGGGTCAGCTTGGGTTTAGCAACAAAAATTTTCCTCTTCTTTCTATCCTCCCACAATCGTATCTCTTCCACATCATCCCAGTTCTCTCCTCTTACCTCCAAGTCTCCTGATATGATGTCCTTCCATCTCTTCCTTGGTCTACCCCGACTTCTTCTACCTTCTTCAATCCTTATTTCATACCTTTTCTTGGGCATCCTATTTTCCCCCATTCGTTTCATATGTCCATACAATCTCAACCTTGTCCTTCCTATTCTGTCACTTAACTTTTCTACACAGCTAGCATTTCTCTAATGTCCGTGTTTCTTATTCTATCTCTTCTCGTCTTGCCCACTGTGCTCTTCAGGAATCTCATCTCTGCCGCCTGTACTGACTCTCCTCTCGATCTCCCATTGTCCAGGTTTCTGCTGCATATGTAAGGATCGGTATGAAATAAGTTTTATATAGTGTCATCTTACACTGAATGGGTATTTCCCTATCCCTATATAATACTAGGCCGCTTCGCGAACGCTTTTCCCATTCGCGTTGATGGATAAGCTTTTTTTTGGAATATTTCTGTCTAATAATTACGTTTTTAAGTGGAATCTTATTACTTCTTCTATAGTTGCTTAATATTACTTGTTTATTATACACCTGTGAAAGGCTTATATTAAAACCTTTATTTGTATGAATTTTGACCAACTTTTTCAACTTTTTCTTTCAAGACGCACTACATCACCATAATCTTTATGTCAATGTAAAATATGAACTTTGTAGCCCCACACGTTTGGTCAGTATCGGCCCAAATGTCACGAAAATATAGTATTAAAAACTTGGGAAAATATTGTAAAAGTACGATTTCTATAAAAATCATGACGTATATAATTTCAGTGATTTTAAACGTTCCCATAAAGTTTAATCAATATCGGAGTAGCCGTTTGCCAAATATCACGGAAGTCGGAAATATCTCATTAAAAAATGAAAGAAATCGTAAAAGTACGATAATTGGATGAGCCGAGCGAAGACTTCAATTTCACCGACCCCCCAAAAAATTTAGCTCGGGTGTTTTTTTTGTTGTTTTTTTGTTTTGTTTTTTTCCGTCTGTTTGTTCGCTCTCTACCGGGCAAACGGCATATGCGATCTTGATGAAAATTTGACACGACCTTCGTTTTCTCTGAACTTAGACTTGCTACGTTTTTGGGTACAATCGAAGAAATATTTCTCATAAATATCGTACTTTTACGATTTTTTTCGATTTTTAGTGCGATATTTTCGAGACATTTGGGCCGATTCTGACCAAACGGGTGGGGCTACAACGTTCATATTTCACATGCACATTAAGGTAATGGTGATGTATTGACGTTTGAAAGAAAAAATGAAAAAGTTAGCCAAAATCTATAGAAATAAAGGTTTTAATTTGAGGTTTTTGAGGTGTTAAATATTAAAACCTTTATTTCCATAGATTCTGGCTAACTTTTTCAACTTTTTCTTTCAAAAGTCAATACATTACCCTTACCTTAATGTCCATGTGAAATATGAACGTTGTAGCCCCACCCGTTTGGTCAGAATCCGCCCAAATAGCACGAAAATATAGATTTTAGATCTTTCTCGCAGCCTTGTATGAAAACTTCACAGGAGATTTTATACCTTACTCACAGCCTTGTTACAAACAATCAAAGATCCAACAGACCTAATGATTGCTTTGTATGCGCCGTGTTTATATGTTTTTATTATTTTAAAATTAACATTTTATAATTAAAAAGCTCATCCATCAACGCGACTAAAAAAAGCGTTTGCGAAGCTTCCTAGTCATAAGAAATATTAATTGATCGATTATACCCAAAAACGTGGCAGATCTAAGTTCAGAGATTTCGAATGTCCCCTCCAATTTTCATCAAGATCGCATAATATGCCATTTGCCCGGTAGAGAGCGAACAAACAGACAAAAAAACTAACAAAAACAAAACACCCGAGCTATTTTTCTTTGGGTAACGTAAGTAAAAAAAAAAAAAAACACACAAAGTGACATTGAAGTCTTCGCTTCGCTCATCCAATACTAGGAAAACGCTAAAGTCCCGCCGCGTTGATGGATGAGCTTTTAAAAGTTTTTAGTTTGCGTGGGATATCTTTATAGTGGGGGAGCATAGGGTATGAAAACATGCTTCCGTGGCAGCTTAGGTGAAAGAGCTATGTATGTGGTATCAATCGATTCGTATTGATCCATAGATAAACAATTTCGATGGTGAGAGTCTTGATTTTTTGGCTGAGACCGGCCATATCTAAAACAAGATGGCCGCCGCTTTCGAATTTTAAACTAGCGTATCTTCGTAAGTATTTGACCGATTTCAATTTCAAAGATACCATTCGAAAGATAAATGATAGAAATTTAAATTTATTTTTAAAAATTTTCACGAAAATCCAATATGTTTGAGGTTATGTTACAAAAACTTTAACTGTTTACTTTACACTTTCTCGTTATGGAACGATATTTACTAGGTAAAAAGGTTTTACATTTTCTTAAGTTGCATTTTTGGTGAATCCATGCATTTGATTTTCTGACAATTATGGCCTGAGTTTATGTAATTCAAGCGATGGCATGTGTAGATGAATATATGCTACTACTGTGTGATCTTTATGTCTCAAATACATTTTGTCGAGACACAATTGGTGAAACAATTAGATATTTGGTATCAATCGATTCGTTATGAACCGAACTTAAACAATTTTGATTAAGTAAATTTCGATTTTTTTACTGAGACCTTCCCTGGGCAAAAACAATATGGCCGCCGTCATTGAACATTTAACTAAAATATCTTTGAAAGTATTTCGCCGATTTCAATTATAAAGGTACCGTTGAAAAGGTAATAAAAAGAGCTACAAATGATATACCAACAGTTTTCCATAAAGTTTGATATTTTTGAGGTTATGTTTGGTTTGAATTTTTAGTAATTTTAAGTAAATTTTAACTATTTTTTCAGAGCACAATAGGTGAAACAACTATGTATGGGGTATCAATCGATTCGTTATGAACCGTGATTTAACAATTTTGATGGGAAAAATTTCGATTTTTTACTGAGCCCTTCCCATGGCAAAAAACAAGATGGCCGCCGCCAATGAACCTTTTGACTCGCATATCATTTAAAGTATATATCCGATTTTTAATTCACGTATACCGTTAAAAAGGTAATTAAAAGATGAATAAACTATATGTTTACCATTTTGTTAAAACTTTAATATTTACTGAGGTTATGTTACAAAAACTTAAATTAATTACCACACTCGTCATCGTTATGGATCTTATGGCGCATATATCTACATGACCAAAACGGTTTTTGAATATGTTTGGCTTGTTTATCCGTAGCATATCTCTTTATTAGACGAGTGAGCGCAGCGAAACGAAGTCTATAACGCTACTCGATCGGACCTTCTCGTGACTGTGTCCAATGTCTGTCTGTCCGGGGTCATACGGCCGAACGGCCAAATAGATTGAGCTGAAATTTTAAACATACATCCGTGACCAGGTAACTGAGAACTGCTAACAAAATGAGCTCAATCCGTTGCGGTTTAAGCCTACATAATATAATAAATTAAAAAATTGGCTTGAAATATGGATATTTTTCATATTATCAACAATACTTTTGGTCTTGTAGAAGTCATTTTTTTCGAATAATTTTTAACAGGCTGTAATTACATGCATAGCAGTGACCAAGGTTCCCCTGATTTTCGCTGGGGCATTGAGTAAACCTTGCGATCTTAACTCGTATTTCGTACTGGCTATGCTTTCCATAGTATTGTCACAGTTGATGTAGACTAAACTGCGTTATATGCATTTCAAAACATGTTTTTTTTTTTAAATTACAATCCATAAACTACAAAATCTTTTCCGACCAGGGGATTGAACCCAGGTCTACCACATTCCAAGTATAAGGACGCCTTAGCCAACAAGACTAGGGCCAAATTCGATGATAGACGAGTGATAAGCCATGCGTTGAGTACCCGGGAACATCCCCTTTACTCCCCTATACCTAAGACTGAATAGCCCAGTATGGGGAATGATACCGGGTATTCAACACATAATAGGGTTTTTAAGTTTAGTTGGTATAAGGGCGCGTCTACTGTAAGGCCATAATGCGCCACTCTAGCGGCTAGCCTAAGATAGGCTAGGGTGGCCTAAAGTAGGGGAAAAAAGTAATGTTACCGGGTACTCAACACATGGCTCTCTCACTCGTCTATCAACGACTTTGGCGTTTCCCTAGTGTATTCAATGAGTCCTTACATTTTATGTTCCGACAAATATATCCCGAGATAATGTATTTGAAGCGACGGCATGTGTAAATGAATAATATATGCATCGAGTATTTGATCTTGATGTTTGAAACACATTTCGTCGAGGCACAATAATTGATTAAAGAATTATGTATCTGGTATCAATCGATTAGTTATGAAACGTACTTTAACAATTTTGATGAGGTACCCGCGCAAAAAACAAGATGGCCGCCGAAAAAAAACTTTGTAAGTTATATATTTTCTAAGGTAATTGACAGACCAATTTCAAAGATACCGTTGGAAAGGTAACTAAAGTAGCAAAAAATTATAAACTTGCAATTTTCACGAAACTTAAATATTTACTGAGGTTATCTTGTTGTAGGAAACTATGATGCTGTTATGTTGGTACCATAGACATAAATTAAAAAAAGTTCCTCCACCGGAAATTGAACCCGGGTCCAGCTGGAAACAGTATGACATTGACAGCCTAGATCCCGGGTGTTTCTAATTCTAATTATTCACATCATCATCCAGCCCAGCCCAGATCCGATCAGTAGCGTACACATAATACACAGAATAGTACACAGAATAGCTGATGCAAATCATGCTGAAGAAGAATTTCGTATACTAGGAGATGTGCTCAAGCAGAATGGCTTTCCAAATACAATCATTCAAAAGGCCCTCAGACGACAAACTAACACGGAAAAAGATGTAGGTACAGTAAAAAAAGAACCACTTGCAACTGCATATTTGCAGTATGTTAAAAGAGAAACGGACCGAATAGGAAAAATTCTTGCCAAACAAAACATAAAAACAGTCTTTAACACCGACAGAAAGATAGGAGAGTTGTTAAGAACTAAGGACCACATCCGCCTAGAAGGTAGTGGCGTGTATGAAATTCCATGTGGGAATTGTGACAGATGCTAAGTGAGTCAAACATGAAGGAACATGTTTCAACGTCAACAGGAACACAGGCTAGCTGTGTTAGTAAGTTTGTCGTCTGAGGGCCTTTTGAATGATTCTATTTGGAAAACCATTCTGCTTGAGCACATCTCCTAGAATACGAAATTCTTCTTCAGCATGATTTGCATCAGCTATTCTGTGTACTATTCTGTGTATTATGTGTACGCCACTGATCGGATCTGGGCTGGGCTGGATGATGATGTGAATAATTAGAATTAGAAACACCCGGGATCTAGGCTGTCAATGTCATACTGTTTCCAGCTGGTCCCGGGTTCAATTTCCGGTGGAGGAACTTTTTTTAATTTATGTCTATGGTACCAACATAACAGCGCATAGTTTCCTACAACAAGATAACCTCAGTAAATATTTAAGTTTCGTGAAAATTGCAAGTTTATAATTTTTTGCTACTTTAGTTACCTTTCCAACGGTATCTTTGAAATTGGTCTGTCAATTACCTTAGAAAATATATAACTTACAAAGTTTTTTTTCGGCGGCCATCTTGTTTTTTGCGACGGGTACCTCATCAAAATTGTTAAAGTACGTTTCATAACGAATCGATTGATACCAGATACATAATTCTTTAATCAATTATTGTGCCTCGACGAAATGTGTTTCAAACATCAAGATCAAATACTCGATGCATATATTATTCATTTACACATGCCGTCGCTTCAAATACATTATCTCGGGATATATTTGTCGGAACATAAAATGTAAGAACTTATTAAATACATAAAGAGATATGCTACGGATAAACAAGCCAAACATATTCAAAAACCGTTTTGGTCATGTAGATATATGCGCCATAAGATCCATAACGATGACGAGTGTGGTAATTAATTTAAGTTTTTTTAAGTTTATTCATCTTTTAATTACCTTTTCAACGGTATACGTGAATTAAAAATCGGATATATACTTTAAATGATATGCGAGTCAAAAGGTTCATTGGCGGCGGCCATCTTGTTTTTTGCCATGGGAAGGGCTCAGTAAAAAATCGAAATTTTTCCCACGAAAATTGTTAAATCACAGTTCATAACGAATCGATTGATACCCCATACATAGTTGTTTCACCTATTGTGCTCTGAAAAAATCGTTAAAATTAATAAAAATTCAAACCAAACATAACCTCAAAAATATTAAACTTTCTGGAAAATTGTTGGTATATCATTTGTAGCTCTTTTTATTACCTTTTCAACGGTACCTTTATAAATTGAAATCGGCGAAATACTTTCAAAGATATTTTAGTTAAATGTTCAATGACGGCGGCCATCTTGTTTTTGCCCAGGAGAGGTCTCAGTAAACAAAATCGAAATTTACTCAATCAAAATTGTTTAAGTTCAGTTCATAACGAATCGATTGATACCAAATATCTAATTGTTTCACCAATTGTGTCTCGACAAAATGTATTTGAGACATAAAGATCACACAGTAGTAGCATATATTCATCTACACATGCCATCGCTTCAATTACATAAACTCAGGCTATAATTGTCAGAATATTAAATGCATGGATCCAATATAAAACACATAGAAATAATCTACCAAAAATGCAACTTAAGAAAATGTAAAACCTTTTTACCTAGTAAATATCGTTCCATAACGAGAAAGTGTAAAGTAAACAGTTAAAGTTTTTGAAACATAACCTCAAACATATTGGGTTTTCGTGAATTTTTTTGAAAATTAATTTAAATTTCTATCATTTATCTTTCGAATGGTATCTTTGAAATTGAAATCGGTCAAATACTTACGAAGATACGCTTTTTAGTTTAAAATTCGAAAGCGGCGGCCATCTTGTTTAAGATATGGCCGGTCTCAGCCAAAAAATCAAGACTCTCACCATCAAAATTGTTTATCTATGGATCAATACGAATCGATTGATACCACATACATAGCTCTTTCACCGTTTCGGCCACGGAATTACCTATGCTCCCCCACTATTACTTTTGCAAGTGCTTTGTTTTGCTGCCTACGCATTGTAGGTGATTGTTGTCAAGTTTCTATTGTTACCGGTCAATTGGATTTATTAACCGTAAAAAACTTATATTAAAAGCTTTTCTATAGATTCTGGCAACTTTTTCAACTTTTTCTTTCAAAAGGTACTACATCACCATAACCTTAATGACCATGTATAATATGAACGTTGTAGTCTTACCCGTTTGGTCAGAATTGGCCCAAATGGCACGAAAGTATCGCACAAAAAATTAAAAAAACTTATATTAAAAGCTTTATTTCTATAGATTCTGGCTAACCTTTTCAATTTTTTCTTTCAGAAAGCAATGCATAACCATTACCTTAATGTCCAAGTGAAATATGAACGTTGTAGCCCCACCCGTTTGGTCAGAATCGGCCCAAATGTCACGAAAATATCGCACTAAAAATCGAAAAAAAATCGTAAAAGTACAATATTCATGAGAAATATTTCTTCGATTGTACCCAAAAACGTAGCAAGTCTAAGTTCAGAGATTTCGAAGGTCCCCTCCAATTTTCATCAAGATCGGATATGCCGTTTGCCCGGTAGAGAGCGAACAGTCAGACAGAAAAACAAACAAAACAAAAACAACAAAAAACATCCGAGCTAAATTTTTGGGGGTTCGGTGAAATTGAAGTCTTTGCTTCGCTCATCCAAATATATTCTAATACTAGGCCGTTTCGCGAACGCTTTTTCCAGTCGCGTTGATGAATGAGCCTTTTTTGGAATATTTCTGTCCAATGATTTCGTTTTTAAGTGAATCTATTACTTTTTCTGTAGTAACTTGACTAGGAAAACGCTAAAGTCCCGCCGCGTTGATATATGAGCTTTTTAAAGTTTTTAGTTTGCGTGGGATATCTTTACTTTTGCAAGTGCTTTGTTTTGCTGCCTACGCATTGAAGGTGATTGTTGTCAAGTTTCTATTGTTGGATGAGCGAAGCGAAAGTCTTCAATTTCACTGACCCCCCAAAAAATTTAGCTCGGGTGTTTTTTTTTGTGTTTTTGTGTTTTTTTTTTTATTATTATTTTTGTCTGTTTGTTCGCTCTCTACCGGGCAAACGGCATATGCAATCTTGATGAAAATTTGACAGGACCTTCGAAATCTCTAAACTTAGACTTGCCACGTTTTTGGGTACAATCGAAGAAATATTTCTCATGAATATCGTACTTTTTTACGATTTTTACGATTTTTTGTGCGATATTTTCGTGCCATTTGGGCCAATTCTAACCAAACGGCCCACCCGTTTGGTGAGAATTGGCCCACGCTACGACGTTCATATTATACATGGACATTAAGGTTATGGTGATGTAGTACATTTTAAAAGAAAAAGTTGAAAAAGTTAGCCAGAATCTATAGTAATAAAGCTTTTAATATATAAGTTTTTTTATTTTTTGTGCGATATTTTCGTGCCATTTGGGCCAATTCTGAACAAACGGGTGGGGCTAAATCGTTCATATTATATACATGGACATTAAGGTTATGGTGATGAAGTACCTTTTGAAAGAAAAAGTCGAAAAAGTTAGCCAGATTCCATAGAAATAAAGCTTTAAATATAAGTTTTTTACGTTAAATAATACCAATTGACAAGAAACAATAGAAAGTTAACAACAATCACCTACAATGCGTAGGCAGCAAAACAAAGCACTATCAAAAGTAAAGATATCCTACGCAAACTTTAAACTTTAAAAAGCTCATCCATCAACGCGACGGGACTTTAGCGTTTTCCTAGTTAATTGTCAATTGGTATTATTTTACCTTGAAAAACTTATATTAATTAATTAAAAGCTTTATTTCTACGGATTCTGGCTAACTTTTTCAACTTTTTCTTTCCGAAAGCAATACATCACCATTACCTTAATGTCCATGTGAAATATGAACGTTGTAGCCTCACTCGTTTGGTCAGAATCGGCCCAAATGTCACGAAAATATCGCACTAAAAATCGAAAAAAATCGTAAAAGTACGATATTCATGAGAAATATTTCTTCGATTGTACCCAAAAACGTAGCAAGTCTAAGTTCAGAGATTTCAAAGGTCGCCTCCAATTTTCATCAAGATCGGATATGCCGTTTGCCCGGTAGAGAGCGAACAAACAAACAGACAAAAAAAAAAAAAAAACGAGCTAAATTTTTTGGGGGGTCGGTGAAATTGAAGTCTTCGCTTCGCTCGTCCAATTACTTGTTAATTATACACATGTAAATGGCTTATACTAGGAGGCTTCGCAAACGCTTTTTTGAGTCGCGTTGATGGATGAGCTTTTTAATTATAAAATGTTAATTTTAAAATAATAAAAACATATTAACACGGCCCATACAAAGCAATCATTAGGTCTGTTGGATCTTTGATTGTTTGTAACAAGGCTGTGAGTAAGGTATAAAATCTCCTGTGAAGTTTTTCATACAAGGCTGTGAAAAAGATCTAAAATCTATATTTTCGTGCTATTTGGGCCGATTCTGACCAAACGGGTGGGGCTACAACGTTCATATTTCACATGGACATTAAAGTAGTGTAATGTATTGAACTTTTGAAAGAAAAAGTTGAAAAAGTTAGCCGGAATCTATGGAAATAAAGGTGTTAATATTTAACACCTCAAAACCTCAAATTAAAACCTTAATTTCTATAGATTTTGGCTAACTTTTTCATTTTTTTCTTTCAAACGTCAATACATCACCATTACCTTAATGTGCATGTGAAATATGAACGTTGTAGCCCCACCCGTTTGGTCAGAATCGGCCCAAATGTCTCGAAAATATCGCACTAAAAATCGAAAAAAATCGTAAAAGTACGATATTTATGAGAAATATTTCTTCGATTGTACCCAAAAACGTAGCAAGTCTAAGTTCAGAGAAAACGAAGGTCGTGTCAAATTTTCATCAAGATCGCATATGCCGTTTGACCGGTAGAGAGCGAACAAACAGACGGAAAAAAACAAAACAAAAAAACAACAAAAAAACACCCGAGCTAAATTTTTTGGGGGGTCGGTGAAATTGAAGTCTTCGCTTTGCTCATCCAATTAAAACCTTTATTTCTATAAATTTCGACCAACTTTTCAAAAATATTCTTTCTAGAGGCACTACATCACCATAATCGTTATGTCAATGTAAAATATGAACGTTGTAGCCCCATCCGTTTGGTCAGAATCGCCCAATATAACGAAAATATAGTATTAAAAAACCGGGAAAAAAAAGTAAAAAAAGTACGATTTCTATAAGAAATATTTTTCAAATGTCTCCTCAAATCATAAAATATATAATTTTAGGTTTTTAAAAACGTTCCCATAAAGTTTCATCAATATCGGAGTAGAGGAGCCGTTTGCCAAATATCACGAAAATATCTCATCAAAAAATGAAAAAATCGTAAAAGTACGATAATTGGATGAGCGTAGCGAGTGAAGCGAAGACTTCAATTTCACTGACCCCCCAAAAAATTGGGCTCGGGTGTTTTTTTTTTTTTTTTTTGTATTTAGAAACAATAGAAGCTTGACAACATTCACCTACAATGCGTAGGCAACAAAACAAAGCACTTGCAAAAGTAAAGATATCCCATGCAAACTACTAGGAAAACGCTCAGTTGGACGCGTTGTTGAGCGAGCACCGGTACGTGCAACACGACCCGAGTACAACATTCCCATAATGTTACATACCAATAAGTCTTTAAGGTCTTGACCGATTTAGCTGAAAATTTGTAAAATAGGAGAGAATGGATAAAATCCACCGCCATCTAGAGGACCTTGAAATCATTTCTTTGGGAAAACTATTTTAAACTCGTGATTACTTCTAGGTGGGAGCAATAGTGACCAGAATTCTTGTGCGACTTTTCGTTTTCCATGGTAACGTTACTTTTGTTAAAATGTAATTTCTACCTAAACTACTTATCGGATCAAAATAAAATAAACATATTCGTGACCGGACGGACATTCTAAATTGATTTGACTACCTCAGATTTTGTCGCCGATTAGTTTGAAAAAAAAACTTTCGATTAACTTTAATGTAACTTTTTAACTTTTTAAACGATTTTGCCACAAAACTAATGGCATTCAATCGGGAACGAAACTTGCGGATGGTCAAAATTTCAACGCGATCCGAGCCTCCGTTCGACCGCTATCATGAACCAAAAAAGCTGAGCGACTTTCCGTTGCCATGGTAACGGGACTTTGTTATAATGTAATTTCCATCTACACTACTTATCGGATCAAAATAAAAATAACATATTCGTGATCGGACGGACATTCTAAATGATTTGGCCACCTCAGATTTTGTCGCCGTTAAGTTTGAAAAAAAAACTTTCGATTAATTTTAATGTAACTTTTTAACTTTTTGAACGATTTTGCCACAAAACTATACAGCAACCCGCCTAGGTGGTATGTACATGTGTGCAAAATTTCAGGTCGATCAAAGAAACGGTGCGACCTGTATCGAAGCAGTAACAGAAAAAAAAAAAAAAAAAACAGACATTCGAGCCATAAGAGTCAAGTGGAGACGCTCGCTACGCTCGCTCAAAAAACTTTAAAAACTTATCCATCAACGCGGCGGGACTTAAGCGTTTTCCTAATCATAAGAAATATTTGGTCGAATATATCCAAAAACGTGGCAGGTCTAAGTTCAGAGATTTCGAAGGTCCCAATTTTCATCAGGATCGCATATGCCATTTGCTCGGTAGAGAGCGAACAAACAGACAAAAAAAAATAAGAAAAACAAACACCCGAGCTATTTTTCTTGAGGTAACGTAAGTGGAAAACCCCCCAAAAAAACACAAAATGAAATTGGAGTCTACGCTTCGCTCATCCAATAACTAGGACTAGGTCGCTTCGCGAACGCTTTTTCCATTCGCGTTGTTGGATGAGCTTTTTTTGGGATATTTCTGTCCAATGATTACGTTTTTAAGTGGAACCTCATAACTTTTTCTATAGTAGCTTGATATTACTTGTTCACTAAGAACTACTTGGAACTCGCGTTGATGGATGAGCTTTTATGTAAGTTTTTAGTTTGCGTTAGACCACTTTTCCTTTGCAAGTTCTTTTTGAATGCATTGCAGGTGAATGTTGTCAAGTTTCTATTGTTACTTGTTAAATGTTATTATAAACCTCAAAAAACTCATATTAAATCCTTTATTCTATGGATTTTGGCTAACTTTTTTTAACTTTTTCTTTCAGGAAGCAATACATCACCATAACCCTAATGTCCATGTGAAATATTAATTATGTAGCCCCACCCGTTTGGTCAGAATAGGCCCAAGTGTCACGAAAATATCGCACGTAAAATCGAAAAAAATCGTAAAAGTACGATATTCATGAGAAATATTTCTTCGATTGTTGGATGAGCGTAGCGAGCGAAGCGAAGACTTCAATTTCACTGACCCCCTAAAAAATTTAGCTCGGGTGTTTTTTTTTTTTGTTTTTTTTTGTATTTTTGTCTGTTTGTTCGCTCTCTACCGGGCAAACGGCATATGCGATCTTGATGAAAACTTGACAGGACCTTCGAAATCTCTGAACTTAGACTTGCCACGTTTTTAGGTACACTCAAAAAATTATTTTGGTGTAAATTCTGCGGTGTAGATTTTTTACACGTGACGGTGTTGTTTTAACACCGCAGTCAAAAGGACTCAAAATCAATGGCGGTGTAAATAAAACGCGGTGTAAAAATACAGAAAACAACACCGTGAGTTTACACCGTGAGCTTTTACGACATTCGGTGTTATCTACTCAAAGATTACACCGCTAGCGGACTCAAAATAATTATAGTTAGATGAATTTACACCGGTTTGACCCAAATAAAAATTACCGCGTCACCACCGCCAACTCTGAACAAGTTTCAACAGGAACAGCGGGCGTTCGCGATCTAAGCAGTTATTTTTTATTAAACTTTAATCAGTTATTTCAAAATTAAGCAATAGTATTTTTTTTTATCATTAGGCCTATTTATTTATTTATATTTTTTTAATTTTCTTTAATAAGCAATAATATTTTAACAGTATTAATATGCGCAGGAATTAGGAACATTCACACAAGGTATCTACAGATACAAATCTATCGCGACACTTCCATTGCATATGTGCAAGCCAGGCCCTATCTTAGGTACTATTAAATCATAATTAAAATTCTTTCTTCACAAATCTTTACGCATTCTCTCCTATTTATATGTACACATTTTTTAAGTTTCACGTCAAGTTTATGAAGTCGCGACTACTATACCAAGTTACTTCTGGATAGTGCTTCTTTTATTTGTACAATTCAATAGTCCTAATTTTTTTCACTTGTTCAATGTTCATGTAGACATACATCCCCAATGTTACGTAACATTTTATCTGCTGAGTGGCATGCCTTCACTTATTTTAAATTTAAGGACCAATACAATCAAAGTAATTCTCTACATTACCATTGCATTTATCATAAACCCAGTATCTGAGTATAATGTTTCATATAAGTGTATTTGTTGAAGCTTATCAATGAAACCAATAATGAAAGAATCTTAGTTCACATACTAATTCTTCGTTATTAAAATCATCAACTATATCAATGAAAGAAACAAATTAACAAAGAACCAAACATGTTATCAATTAAGAGGCTGGCGCAGAGACGAATTTAAGCGCCAACCTTTTTGTTTTTCTGAATAAACGGTTAAAAGATCGGTATTATATTTCACACTAACGTTAAGAAAGACATAATCTTATTGATCCAGTAAGCGTAATCCTAACTCATTCAGACCATAATTAAATTGGCACAAATTAGGATATTTTAAGTTAAAAATAAACATTCCGTGATTTTTTCCTGATATTTTTAGTATTTTTTTATTTTTTTTTATTTTTTCAGTGTTATATTTAAGGAATTATGGGAAATTTTGGATTTCAAATAAAAGCAACGTTTGATGTTTGATTTTTAATGCATTTCAAAACTAGATTTTTTTCGGAATTTTTTGCATATTTTGGATTTTCTGTATCTCAAATACTGGCAATACTAGTAATATTTTAAATTTCCGGGAAAAAACTAAAAAAACTCTTTTTTGCCCGTTTTTACACATTTCAATTTTCAATCTTCTCTAAAAACAGTACTATTCGTCCTATCGCAATGAGGTAAAAAAAAATTGAATTTGAATTCCCCAATTGTTTTGAATTTTTTGTTGGCCAAATTGAAAAAAACTTTGTCTATTTTTTCAAAAATCAAAATTGTTATGTCCATTATAATGGACACGTGTCTGATGAGCTTTTCAATTAAATATCTCCATAATTCACTCAAATTTTGTCAATTATCGGAATTTATTCCAAGTGTACAGATTTTTTAACTTATATTTGCATAATGGATATCAACGTTTAAATCAATGTTAATGCGCAAATTAATTTGGTTAATCGAAAGATAAACGGTTTGATGGGAATTTCCCGAAATAAAATCCATGTTTTGGATTTCCCATTTTTTCACGTTTTGGACTTATGTCTCGCAATGGATTTTATGGCAAAATTTTTTGCAATTAAGTGTGGATATCAATTGATAAGTACTTTGTAAACATAAATGCAAAATTTAGCATTGATATTATCAACCGTTCAGCAGAAATTATCAACACCATGAGTACGCGCATTTGAGTTCTGCAGTATTATACAATACACGCACATGGTCTAGACCCTCATAAGCCAGCTAACGCGCCTTACCACTCACAGGTGCAGTGTCCGAGTGGTGAAGGCGTCCGGAAGTGGAGGAAGGTATCTCGGGTTCGAGTACGGCTCTTGGCGATAAAATTTGTACCTGTATATGCTGTGTAAATAATCTTGTACTTGTACTCCCATACACTGTCTATAAAATGTCATTAATAATACCGCTTACAAGTAATTAATTTTGAAATTTTATTTAACAATAAATTAAATTCGTGAGTTCTTTGTTTGTCTACTAGATGGCGCCAGCGAATTCTTATACCACGCGGTGTTAAAATTACGACAATACACTGTGTAAACATTAACACCATACTGTGTTGAAATCTACACCAAACGGTGTTAATTGAAATCTAGTCTACACCGCATAATTGTGTTATTAGTTACACCAGCTCAATACTCAAAATTAACACCTTCAGTGCGGTGTAAATGTTACGACAAAACGGTGTAGTCGTTTGTCTACACACAAATGGTGTAAAAACGGTGTTAAATTCAACACCGTTTCACTTTTCAATTTTTTGAGTGTACAATCGAAGAAATATTTCTCATGAATATCGTACTTTTACGATTTTTTTTCGATTTTTTGTGCGATATTTTCGTGCCATTTGGGCCAATTTTGACCAAAGGGGTGGGGCTGCAACGTTCATATTACTCATGGACATTGAAGTTATGGTAATGTAGTACATTTAGAAAGAAAAAGTTGAAAAAGTTTGCCAGAATCCATAGAAATAAAGCTATTAAAATAAGTTTTTTGATTTTTGAGCGATATTTTCGTGCCGTTTGGGCCAATTCTGACCAAACGGGTGGGGCTACAACGTTCATATTATACATGGACATAAGTGTTATGGTGATGTAGTACCTTTTAAAAGGAAAAGTTGAAAAAGTTAGCCAGAATCCATAGAAATAAAGCTTTTAATATAACTTTTTTACGGTAAATAATACCGATTGACAAGAAACAATAGAAGCTTGACAACATTCACCTACAATGCGTAGGCAACAAAACAAAGCACTTGCAAAAGTAAAGATATTTAATGCAAACTAACTAGGAAAACGCTAAAGTCCCGCCGCGTTGATGGATGAGCTTTTTGAAGTTTTTAGTTTGCGTGGGATATCTTTACTTTTACAAGTGCTTTGTTTTGTTGCCTACGCATTGTAGGTGATTGTTGTCAAGCTTCTATTGTTTCTTGTCAATTGGTATTATTTATCGTAAAAAACGTTTATTAAAAGCTATATTTCTATGGATTCTGGCTAACTTTTTCAACTTTTTCTTTCAAAGGGTACTATACCATAACATAATATCGCACAAAAAATCGAAAAAAATCGTAAAAGTACGATATTCATGAGAAATATTTCTTCGATTGTACCCAAAAACGTAGCAAGTCTAAGTTCAGAGATTTCGAAGGTCCTGTCAAATTTTCATCAAGATCGCATATGCCGTTTGCCCGGTAGAGAGCGAACAAACAGACAGAAATACAAAAAAAAAAAAAAAAAACACCCGAGCTAAATTTTTTGGGGGGTCGGTGAAATTGAAGTCTTCGCTTCACTCGCTTCGCTCGCTACGCTCATCCAAAAACTTTAAAAAGCTCATCCATCAACGCGGCAGGACTTTAGCGTTTTCCTAGTACCCAAAAACTTAGCAAGTCTAAGTTCAGAGATTTCGAAGGTCCCCTCAAATTTTGATCAAGATCGCATATGCCGTTTGCCCGGTAGAAAGCGAACAAACAGACAGAAAAACAAACAAAAAAACAAAACAACCAAACAAAAAACAAAACAAACAAAAACAAAAAAACAAACAAACAAAAAAAACGAGCTAAATTTTTTGGGGGGTCGGTGAAATTGAAGTCTTCGCTTCGCTCATCCAATAGGGAATATTCCACTTGATATTTTATATTTTATTTTAATTCTTATTCATGTCTTAATAGTCACTGCACTTTTTTTTATTTAAAAAAAATGTTTTTTGTGTAATTTAAACAAGAAGTAAATTGGACCCCCAGTTTGCGCGCCAAAAACGAGCGTGCGCCATCTTTGGACGGTACTACGTCAGAACTGTGTTGAGTCAAGGCCAATTGGATACTAAATGTACGTATGTTTGTACATATTTACATACAGACGGCGGTGCTCGCCCATCCGCTCAACACAAACAACTCCACAGGGATGTACATTTCCACCGTCTTTTGTTTTTCTTTTTTCGTATGTGACAGGAGATTTCGCGAGATCATTGTGATAAAGAATAACGAGCATTTTGTCTTGAATTTTTGCATAGCCTAGGACTATCATGGTATTCTTTATCTACAATGGGCTTTAATTAGTGATCAAAGTAAGGTTTTTGTGCGGGATGTGTGTCAGAACATGAACGTGCAGGCCTAGGGTTAGCAAGTTAAGCCTAGGGCTTGTCAAGTGAGTAATTTTAGTATTCACATACCAATGCCTATATCCTACAGGAACGATTGGCCTAGACTGTTGTATTATAAATAATTTTCTACGTCTAGGCCTAGACCTAGGACTGTTTCAGTTTTGTTTTTTGATTGCAATGTCAACTTTTCTCGTTTTCCGGCTAGGCGTAAAATGTAAAATGTCCGCCATCTGTTTACATTACTGTAGGCTACGCTAGGCGCTGCTTTGTTTAAAACACCGCCGTCTTGATGTATATCTCGATCCTACTATAATACTTTTCCAACATCTTTGGTCTGGATGTATGTTTATCCAGACGGCGTTGGATCAACACAGTTCTGACGTCACAGTCGTTTTTGCCGCTTTAAAAAACTGCTGCTTTTAAACGGCTATAAATCACTGGATTATTATTTCACGGAAAAACAAAGTACATATTTGTAATCGGGACGAAATACTTCTTCTAAAAAATCTATTCGTACAGTATTTGGCGGAAGTGGAATATTCCCTATTATACACCTGCGAAAGGCTTATTAAAACCTTTATTTCAACTAGAAAACGCTAAAGTCCGCCGCGTTGATGGATGAGCTTTTCAAAGTTTTTAGTTTGCGTGGGATATCTTTACTTTTGCAAGTGCTTTGTTTTGCTGCCTACGCATTGTAGGTGAATGTTGTCAAGTTTCTTTTGTTTCTTGTCAATTGGTATTATTTACCGTAAAAACTTATATTAAAAGCTTTATTTCTATGGATTCTGGCTAACTTTTTCAACTTTTTCTTTCAAAAGGTACTACATCACCATAACCTTAATGTCCATGTATAATATGAACGTTGTAGCCCCACCCGTTTGGTCAGAATTGGCCCAAATTACACAAAAAAACGTACAAAAAACCAAAAATCTTATATTAAAAGCTTTATTTCTATAGATTCTGGCTAACTTTTTCAACTTTTTTTTTCAAAATGTACTAAATCACCATAACCTTAATGCCCATGTATAATATGAACGTTGTAGTCTTACCCGTTTGGTCAGAATTGGCCCAAATGTCACGAAAATATCGCACAAAAAATCGAAAAGAATCGTAAAAGTACGATATTCATGAGAAATATTTCTTCGATTGTACCCAAAAACGTGGCAAGTCTAAGTTCAGAGATTTCGAAGGTCCTGTCAAATTTTCATCCAGATCGCATATGCCGTTTGCCCGGTAGAGAGCGAACAAACAGACGGAAAAACAAACAAACAAAAAAACAAAAAAACACCCGAGCTAAATTTTTTGGGGGGTCAGTGAAATTGATGTCTTTGCTTCACTCGCTTCGCTCGCTACGCTCATCCAATGAATTGTGACCAACTTTTTCAACTTTTTCTTTCAAGAGGCACTTCATCACCATAATATTTATGTCAATGTTAAATATGAACTTTGTAGCCCCACCCGTTTGGTCAGTATCGGCCCAAATATCACGAAAATATCGTATTAAAAATTGGGAAAAAATCGTAAAAGTACGATTTCTATAAGAAATATTTTTTCAAATGTCTCTAAAAGCATTACGTATATTATAATTTCAGTGATTTTAAACGTTCCCATAAAGTTTAATCAATATCGGAGTAGCCGTTTGCCAAATATCACGGAAATATCTCATGAAAAATTGAAAGAAATCGAAAAAGTACGATCATCATAAGAAATATTTGATCGATTATACCCAAAAACGTGGCAGATCTAAGTTCAGAGATATCAAAAGTCCCCTACAATTTTCATCAAGATCGCATAATATGCCGTTTGCCCGGTAGAGAGCAAACAAACAGACAAAAATACAAAAAAAAAAAAAAAACTCCTGAGCTAAATTTTTTGGGGGTTCGCTTCGCTCATCCAATAAATATTAGTATATAATATATCTATAAAGATAAATAAAAAAATTATGACCTAACAGGCCGTTAATTTGAAAGTTGAAGAAACATGGCTGAAAAGTTTTCTGAATGAAAGAAGGCCTTACTTTAAACAGAAAAAAAATGGGGGGGGGGGACATAAATATATCGGTTTTTTGACAATAAAGTAGACAGCACAGCTAGTGCAAAATTAAGTTTTGAGAATCGGTTTTCTGGATATAGTTTCTTAACTCCTTTAGCTTCAACTTCAGCTATAAGGACAAATTGATTTCTGAAATAATAGTTGGTTCACGATTTTTTTGATGGTTATATACTCAATGGTCAAACGGTACAAATACGAGTTTTTTTAGTTTTGTGTCGTCTGGCAAAACAAACCGTAAACCAACTATTATTTCAGAAATCTATTTGTCGTTAAAGCTGAAGTTGAAGCTAAAGGAGTTAAGAAACTATATCCAGAAAACCGATTCTCAAAACTTAATTTTGCACTAGCTGTGCTGTCCACTCTATATTTAAAAAAACGAGTCCCGACCAAAAAAAAATGTTTTTTTTTACTGTTTTTTTAAAGGTACTCTTTTATTCAGCCAACTTTCATGGACTTTTAAGGTTTTGACCCTACCCTGATTACAACAGCCTCTTTATCGGGGATTTTTAATCGTTTCCCGCTTTTCCGAAATCCAGAAAACAATAACAACGTGGGTCTAGAAGGCAGTGTGACAACGTCAACAAAACGAAGCAATGGCGGATAATAACAAAAACGAAATTTTTGAAATCGACTTGTATGAATTGTTAGGAATCGTTTCGACATGCACTACTCAAGAGGTAATAATAATAATAATAATGCATTTTATAACTTTTATGCGATTTCATCGACTAGAGCTAGGCCTAGACCCTACGCTCTGGGTGTTCATAGGCAATGTGTACATAACCTAAAAACTAGACTTAGGCCATCGAGCTTATATTTGAGCGATGGCTTTGGCATAAATGAACCCAATGTATATTGATACGTTGGACGTACGAAATCGCAAATTAATTCACACGTTGGATGCTTGCTATTGGTCGGGTTCTCAACGTATCAACGATGTATTAGCCTAGGCCCTACATTAAATAGCTTTGGGTTTCTACAAATAGTAGGGCTAGGGCCTAGGCCTATGTTGGGAACTTAATAAAACTATACTTTCTTTCACTAAAGCATCATTCACAACTAGCCTAGCTAGGCCTAGTTCTAAGGCGTAAGGACTAAGTCTCATGGTGTAAGTCGTAAGAAATGCGAGTCGTTCCTCGTTCACAACTGCCTTGCGCTTCTCTCTTTTTTCACTCGCACACACACAGCTCACTGTTCTGATTGGCTCGTCATAAGGCCGTAAGTCGTAAGAATTGGATTTTGGGCAATTGGGACTTTACAGCACGCAATCATGTAACTTTGCCTAGATATCGATCGTTAGCCTGAAACGATCGTTCGCCGAACGACCCGAAAGCTTTACGGGCGATCATGTACTAACGATCGTTCAAAGGTCTCGATCGTTCACTTAGTATCTTTTAGACTTTCGCATTTGCACCACACACTCGGCCGTGGCGAGCCCCGTTAACAAGAAGTAAATGTCCACGAAATAACAATTTCTTACACAAAAAGCCGGGTCCAAGACTGTTTTAATAATTATTTTATTGTAGCAGGCTTTTCATATTGACGGTCAAAAACATATTAAAAAAATGTGTTTATATACTTCAGCTAACTGTATATAAGTAGGCAGCTAGCGAGGCGAGACCCACCCGGCCGGCGTGGCCTAGTGGTAAGCATCTAGCCTTCCGCACGGAGGGTTAGTGTTCGATCCCCGTTTGTTCCAACTTTTTTATATTTTCAAAACCTACATATTATTTTTGAGGGTTTTTAAAAAGGAAATAAAAAATGAGGTGATTTTATTTTATCTTGGAAATTTGTTTATGTTTCACGCTAATAATACGTTTTGAATGGCACGCGATTCGCATTTTAAATGTTACTTCAATTTAAATAATTCAGAGAGAGTTCCAGTTTAAATGGAGTTTTTTTTTTTTACACAAAATACATTAATTTTATTCTAAACAACACTATTTGCTAGCTCTGACTTCCCTTGAAAAAACATTAAACAATTCAATTTGAACCATGTAAATGCAATTCTAATGTTTTAATCTTTTCATCAAGTTTCTATTTAAGCCCTTGAACAAAAATAGAGTCAATAGCATTTTATCATTTAAAAACGGAATTCATTAATAAAAAACAAATTAAATAAATATTGTATGCATATTTGCATGGAAACGTGTGCAAAGTTTCCTCCGAGGGCTTTTTACAGCTATTTTTTCACATCGTTCGGTTCTCACCTAGGGTCCGAGGCGAGTGGAGAACGCGGGACGCCCTTTTTCCCAAATCGTTAACAAGTTCCCATGATCGCTCCGAACGATTTTGATGGGACAACGCTCGCGTTCTCGACCGAAAATTATCGAAAGCAAGTACATGATTGCAGTGCTGGTACGCCTTGCGACTTGGGACGAGTTGTGAACGTTCTGATTGCAACTATTTGTGAATGATGCTTAAAATACTCTAAAATATAGGCCTAGGCCTAGGCCTACACAATTTTTTGACGTGAAAAAACAAACAAACAAAAGCTGGCCTACAAAACCTTCAACGTTTCTATTTTAAATATTGGGCCTAAAGGACTTTCAACCGAAAAGGATTTTTGACAAAAGTAGAAAAAGCGGGGCATACGAATACGATTAACACAGCGAATATTTATGTCCAATGATACCATAACATAGGCTAACTGAGAATCCAACATACGAATATACACTCCGCTACATGAAATATCTCAGGCTATTATAAGAAGGAAGTGGCTATTTAACCGTAGCTACGGGAAAATTACGATTCTCAATTCGTCTGTAGCATGAACGAAGATCAGCGAAAATAATCAAAGGTATCCGAATCGTCCGCGGGATACCACCTAACTAGGCCAATAGCTTCAAATATCACAGTGCATTGTGGCAGAGTGGTAGCGCGTCCGAATTCTATGCGAGGGGTTTCGGCGGTTAAAAATTTTCGTTTGGTCGTTTTTTTTTTTACCATTCTATTTGGGTCCATGTTTTTTCTGCAAAAGATTTCACTACATTCGGGCCCCGTCGCAAACACAATTCTAGATGAAAAAAAAGCGTTTAAGAAGTGCTGCGCCGCGCTAGTTCTAGGATACAATCGATAAGAGCGCACTCGAAATCCTTTCCGTTAAAAAACAAGTTTAGATTTAAAATAGCAACATTAAAAAAGGGTTTTGGTAAGTAGAGTATTTTATTAAAAAACGAGTTAAGATTTAAAAATAGCAACGTCAAAGGTTTGGTAAGTAGAGTATTTTATTGAAATGGTTGGTAGGCCTACTAAGTAAATGTCATAATAAACATGGCGCGCGGCAACAGTGAATGGTAGTTTGTGTTTGTGTGTTCAATCTTTATTAATTACTGTATAACATAGGCCTACCTAATTCGTATATTTTTTAGAGTGGTTATTATTTAATTAACGTAATTTTACCGTAATTTACTTCCCGTTCCTACGGTTAAATTAGCAGAATTTTCCGTATCCATAGTTCGAGTACCTTCGGTGATTTCCGCCGATGTTCGTTCAATGCTACGGACGAATTTAGAATCGTAATTTTCCCGTAGCTACGGTTAAATAAGGCCACAGCGTTATAAGAAAGTCTAGGCCTAGGTCTAGGCCTACTCAAAGAAACTGGCATTTTAATTCTTCCTTCATACTAGGCCGAGCGCACTTGCCCGTCGCCATGATTCATTTGAGGGTAAAGGGAAGTTTATGTTGGCCTAGGTCGGTTTCGGCAGTCGGTACCGGTATCTTAGGAACTAGTCGGCCATAGTTCTGGATCGTGGTTGAGTTGTGGATCAAAATGTTTGGGCTTGTGTAAGTTCTACCTACATTGTAAGTACTAGATGCACTGTCAGTAGATTTTTCTGATAAATTAATCCAAGGAGCATTGGAATTGCACACAGTCATCACCAGGTCGAGTCATTTTGTCAACTTAATACAAATAGTCAACAATGCTGTCAAAATGGTTGCCGTTTAAATAAATAAATAAATAAATAAATAAATTGTATTTAGAGTCTACCCACTCAGTTATAGGTAGGACTATAACTGATTTTCAGTGGGGGTAGGGTTACCTACCATACGTCCGGTTAAAGCCGGACATGTCCTCTTTTTTTATGTCTGTCCGGGCGTCCGGGCGGTTTTTTCAAAATAATGCCAAAATGTCCGGTTTATTTCACCCAATTCCATGCAGAGGCGCATGCGCACCCTTCCGCCCCCTCACTTACCAAACCAACCGACCGTTAAATCGCCGAATACGAGCAGCCGATCATGTCCGAGCGTGTCACAACACGCCAGGCTGTGCAGCAAGCAGGTACTTTCATGTGATTTAGTTACCATTCCGTACGTTCGTGCCTTGTGTCCACGTCGTACGGCGTACGTAAGGAAGTGTTTGTAGGCCTAGGCGACTTGTCTTAAGTTTTGTCATAAAATGTAGTGTTCATTTTAAAAAAAAACCCCACAATTTAAAAGGGGTCGGCACCACTGTCCTTCCTTGACCCCTTTTTCAGATCGCTCTAAACGCTATCCTGACGGTAAAATGTCGAAAAAAAATTTCGCCTCCGGCGGCTGGGGCTCCGCCCCAGACCCCTTGTAATCCGCGAATGTCTGTGAACGAAATGTCCTCTTTTTTGCTGAGACACTTATGGTAACCCTAAGTGGGGGACAGTAAATCAAAGCGACCAAGCCAACCATGTAGGCCCCGACGCAATCGAGGAGTGAGCGATAACCAACCAAAGATCGATATTTTTAATAGGAAATATAGCAATCAGTGGGTATGGACAGTGCGAACACCCGCGAATCAACGCCAGAATCTACAAGGCCGATTTAGAACAACTCGAATTTATTTATGTGCTTCGTTGCTAAGACGGCTCCAAAAGTCACCGTTTACAAACTCCTAAGACAAGAAACTGATGGACTTAAGTCCAAATCAGAAGTTAAAAAACTTCTGACTTTGGCGGGAATCAAACCTGGACCTCGCATTGGAAAGCAGATACGCTAACCACAAGACCAACGAGCCACACAACAAAAGAAGCAATTGCTATTGGGCAATAAAAATTAAACTGGATGGCAGCGTGTCGTTAAAATCCTAGAAAATAGTTCCAAGCCCAAGCCACCAGAGGGCATGTTGTCTCTTTTTCTTCCCGTATATATATGGCAATCAAGTTAAAAATGGCAAGTCGTTTTCGTTCAAAATCCTCACGAAAATAGTTCCAGCCTAAACCACCAGAGCGCATGTCGTCTGTTTTGTTCCCACTAGGTTTCACATGCATATCATTGTAATATTCATCAGTTATTAGCACAGCTTTCAAACTTTGCAGAATTTTTAGTATGGAGCCTAGTTTTGCTAAGATTTGACTATAATTTAGTTTACTGTAGCCTAGCCCTACAACTACTGAAGCACCCTTGAGGTCTAACACATAAGAGGTTTTTGCCATTTTTGTAGTATAACACCAATGAATAGGACATTATGCAGTAAGCCTAATAGTGTTTAAAAACCACCCTGCTAAAAATTCAGTTGATCAGTGTGAATACTAGCAATGTATCAACTGTATCAAACACATTTAATGTGTTCCCCGTATCAACAGGACTCAGTTGTAACAAATGATTCAAAATTGTATCAATGGAACTATAACCAGTCCTGATTCAAATGTGTGTGTACACAAATGTAATCAACTGGATTCAACGGTATCTGTAACCAACCTGATTCAAATGTATTTGTACACAAATGTAACCAACCGTATTCAACGGGAACCGTAACCAACCTCGTTTAAATGTGTTTGTACACAAATGTAACCAACTGTATTCAACGGAATACGGCAACCAATCGGATCCATCCGCTAGGATTCAACGGGATTAAAATGGAACCACCGGATTCAATTGGAACCAATCGGTTTCAATAGCGATGAAAATGAACCAACGGGATTCAACAGGAACCAACGTGATTTTAATTGGAACCAATCGGTTTCAACAGGATTGAAAATGAACCAACGGGATTCAATAGGAACCAAACTATCGGTTTCAATTCAACAGGATTGAAAATGGCCAACGGGATTCAACAGGATGCAATGGGGTTCACAAGGAACCAACAGGCAACATGAATCAGAACCAATTTGGAAACAACAGTCAAGACAGTATTGAAAAGGAACCAAAATGAATTAAACTTTTATCTTTCTTGCTCCATGGTCACACCATGTCGCACGAAAGAAATAAAAAAATGTATTCAAAACCCCATCCCTTTGGATGCCCCAGCCTTTTTACATTTAAATTTGGAATGTTTAGTCAAAACAGCAACACTGTATCAACTTTGGATATACTAGGGAGCTTGTGTAGTAGGTCAGCCTTGTGATGGCATTTAAAAAATAATTTTATTAATTTTAAATTAATGGTTAAAATACATTTTGTGCACTGTTTCATTGTGCAATAGGTTTTTTAAAGCTGTGTTTTGAACTGCCCAGTAGGCATGCCAAGATGGCCGCCTCTACCAGTCACTCAAGAAAAAATTACGCCTGATTCACCATGAAATTCACCATGAAGGCACCTAATGAGCTATCAGCATGAAATTTGGCATGATGGTAGGCCTACATAATAGGCCTAACATGAAAATTAATAATCCACCAGGAGGCAACCCACTGTTCCCCACCACCCTTAACTTTGGGAAAAACGTTAGGTTGTATTTAATACAATTTGAATATTTTAATTGCTGATTAAAATTATGCGTCAATGTGTTATACTGTAGTCCAGTCAACAAATCATTCACACAAAACCCCCAATTTTTTCACCCCCAACCCTAATAATTATACTTTTAGTGACAAACAGTGTCATAGTAAGTTACCAGCATGAATTTTAGCATGGTGGTAGATAAAAATATAAGAACTACTATTCCGTTTGGACTGGGAGGCAAACGATATTTCACCCCTAGTGCCCTCTACCATCCCTTGAAATTGGAATTGGTTCTAGGTTGTATTCTATACATTATGATTATTTAAATTATCCAATAAAATTATGCTTTTAAGCATGTTAAGGTCCAATCAATCTATAATTTCACATGTTTTTTCTACCCCAACCCTTAGTAGTGATTTATTTGATCAACACTTACCAGCATGAAATTTGACATGGTGGTAGATAAAAATATAAGAATTACAATTTCGTTGGGAGGCAAACGATATTTCACCCCTAGTGCAGGGTTGCCACCAAGAAAAAATAAAAATCCTGTTAGAGCACATCAATCACATCACATCATCACATCACATCACATCCTTAAATGAAACATCCAAATCCTTAAAAATCCTTTTAATGCCTAAATGTACCGATTTTGATATGCTATCGATATATATCATAATGTAATTGTTATAAAAAAAATTGAAAATTAAAAAACCATTAAAGAGTAGGCCTACCGTAGGCTTAGTTTTAATGATTTGAGGCCAAATAGGGTTGATAAGGTATCACCATAATCATAAATGCATTTTTAAACATTTTTACGATCTCACAACTGCGTTTTATGACCCGGCACCCCCACCATGATCCAGCCAAGATTAATTGAATTTCGACTACCTACCCGGCACCTTCACCAAAATTACAAATTTTGCATTTTGGTGTTAAATTTTGATATTTACAATGAAAATATTCCCACTATCGATATCACATAGAAATATAGATTTTTGACCATCACTAGTTAAAAACGGCGTAAAACAAAGAACTAATTTTTTTTTTTTTTTTTTTTAAACTGTAAATTGGAACAAAAAATCCGTCGATCCGTTTTGCACCCTCAAAATCCGCTAAACGATAAATCCGTAAAAACGGCAACCCTGCCCTAGTGCCTCTCCCATACCATCCCAGAAAGTGAATCAAACTCCGTCTAAGCTGTACATCCAAGCAATTTAGATGGAAAATTACATTTGAAATTTCCCTCTTTCTTTGAATTTTTGTTTACAAGTATTTCACGCCTTGATATGAAACAAACAGCAAAAAGATCCCCCCCCCCAAAATACAAAAATTTGTTTAAAAAATGGCTGCCAAGCTCTCCTTCAAAAGTCTTTGGCTGTGATTGTTGTGAGATATTGAGCCCATCTTTTCATTCTTCCTCCCTAGTTTCGCATTGAAAAGAAGTAAGATCATTTTGCCTGTTGACGAGTGCCAAGCCAACCATTTTCGTGGTAAAAAAAAAGTAAAAAAAATTAAACTAAAAATCATTTAAAAAATTCTTGGCCATTGACTTTTTAAAATTCTCGTAATGAACCAAATTCAATGGCCAAGTATTTTTTTTATGATTTTGAGTTTTCAAATTTTTACTTTTTTTACCACGAAAATGGTTGGCTTGGCGCTCGTCAACAGGCGAAATGATCTTACTTCTTTTCAAAGCCAAAACTAGGGAGGAAGAATTAAAAGATTTGGGTCAAATTCTATATTTCACAACATTCACAGCTTGGCTGCCATTTTTTTTTTTACACAAATTTTGTATTTGGGGGGGGGGGGGGATATTATCTTACAACAAGCAACAACAAGCAAGTCAAGACTTATTCGTGTTGTTGATTGACACATGGATTGACACTGGCGCTCCAAATGTTACGTTAAGCACAAACTTCTTGATATTTATCACGGTTAGTTAGGACATATTTAAACAGCTGTGACTACCTTTCAATACAATGAACCGTGTAAATATAGCTGTTCAATGTTTCTTTCAATGGGTCTTGAATCAATTCCCTTTTAAATTCAATGGCTTGAACGAAACATTGAACTGTTTAATTTAACAGGCTTTAGGCGTGGGCCTTGTATTATTTGTTCTTGGTATAGCTACAAGTTACATTTTACATAGCCTAATAATATTGTGATTTGTGAAATATATAATATATATACCCTATATATATATATTTTACCATGGCTAAGACTAGGCCCTACTTGATATTATTATACTTTTATGTTTTAGGTGAAGAAAGCTTACCGAAAGAAAGCTTTATCATGCCATCCTGACAAAAATCCAGACAACCCAAAAGCAGTTGAACTTTTTCATCAACTCTCTAAAGCTCTTGAGATATTAATAGATGATGCAGCACGGGTAAGTTATTTTGTTTAATTGGTCAGTACTGTATATGATAATTTTAGTACACAGTGATATACCGGTAGCCTAGTAAGTAGCCTACCCTAAAATAAAATGTCTTATTATTGTTAGGCCGCATACAACAAAGTACTCAATGGCAGGAGAGCTGCAAAGCTACGTCACCGTGAACTTGATTCTCGCCGGAAAAAGTTAAAAGAAGACCTCGAGGCAAGAGAACGTGCTGCTGAAAAGCAGTCGAGTGGAGGTCGAAATGTCGACACCAGAACAGACGAACAAAAACTGATAGCAGAAATAGATAAGTTAAGGAAAGAAGGTTCAAAGCAACTTGCCGAAGAAATAGCATTGGTACAGCGTCAGGTGGAAGAGGAGCAGAGAACGCATAGTAGTCGACTCCAGGCACAGGAATTATTTCAAGACGTTAGCAGTTCCTGTAGGCTGAAACTACGGTGGCACGCAAACAAAGACGATGCGGAAAATGGTGGATATAATTATGAGGCATTACACAGAATTCTTTTGAAGTATGGAGATATTTCTGCCTTGATCATGTCTAAGAAAAAAGGTAGTGCTATGGTGGAGTTTGAAAGTGCAGATGCAGCATCCATGGCTCTTCAGTTGGAAAAAGGTTTCACAAATAATCCGCTTACTGTAGAGTGCATTGGCACACCACCAATGCCTAAAAATCAGCCAATTCATAAAAATGTTTCTCCCCCTACATTAGTTTCCGAAAGTGATTTTGAAAATCTAGTCTTACGAAGAATGAGGCAAGCTGAGGAGAGGAAGCGACTTATTGATGAAATTGCATCAGATGAAATATAAATAAATTTGGTTTAGTGAAAATGTGTGCATTAATCTGTTAGATTTTGTAATTAAACTGGTACGCCTACATTTGAACTTAATTTAAGAAACTGTGCACCGGGAGTAAAAAAAAGTATTAGGGCACTAGGCCATAGGTACACAGTATCTAGTGTACTTCATCTTCCAGATATTTAATACATTATCAGTGGCATAGGAACAGGGGGGCGGGAAAAACTAACGTGAGTTAATATCCAGAATTACTGTTGTAAATAGTATGCACTTGCACTTATACAATTTGACAGTCACCTTGGTAAAACAAGTGTCTTTGCCTGTATGCTTCATAATTACATAAAATATTAGGCTGAAATTTACTAAAAATAGGCCACTTCACGTTCATTTTTTAAGTTTTAGACCGCAGATAGTTGCAGTAAACCATGTACATATATAATAATTAAAATAAAGAACACATTTTGATGTTTCGTGGAGATTACACCCTCTTTTTCAAAATCTGTCAAAAAAATTTGGATGCGTAGGCCCTACATGCTTACTGCATTCGTGAAAGATGTTTTCAATACCAGTAGTTGACAAGATATTGCGCCGAATGCATTGCACGTGCTCAGTAGTTTCATTAATACACCCTGAAGCACCGCCATCCAGATGTATTGTACAAATTTTAGCATCTAGATTGGAGCATTGATTAAGGAAGGCTTCTTTAATCATTGGTTGGAGTGAGGAGGGTTGTACAGGTTGGGAAAGGGAATTATGAAAAAAAGAAAAGAAAGAAAGGGAATTATGTTCTCTTTGCTTTCCCAAACCCTGTCAACCCTTCTCCAATTTAACTAGCCAATAGGCCTTTTCCACATTAAGAAATTTAATACATCTAGAGTCTAGACTAGGGATGGGTCGTTTAAACGCGCATGTAGATTTTAAAAACTTTAGAGTTTTATTTAAACGTGTAAGCCTAAACGGGATAGTTAATTGTTAATTTTTTGTTATTATTATTATTACTAGTATTATTATTATTATTTTTATTATTATTATTTTTATTATTATTATTATTTTTAAATGAAATGTATTTTGTTATCACTTTCGTAGCCTACAAAAACACAGGCTAAGAATTAGGCGGATAATTTTCTAAAAGTGCTTAATTTTGGTGGAGATGCCGGGTCCAGGCATCTGTCTGTTTACACATGGTGGAAGTGCAGAGTCATTAAATGCGAGTGGAGAATAAAACCGTTGTTAATTTTTCGTCGGCCGGTCATAAGTACAAAATTACTTTTTTTGTTGTAAAAACCTAGGCCTCCGCTCTGCCCATCAAAAATTTAAAAAAATAAAAAATAATTGGGCCAAAACGTTTAAATGCAAAAATTTCAAAGGGTTAAACGTTTAGGAAATTTAACACTTATTCCCATTTCTAATCTACACAGAGGCAGTGTTTAATTTAAAACCTCAATTGTTTTTAACAAATCATGCTTCAATCATGTCATCTTGACAAAGTTTATGTCTAGACTAGATAATATATGAAGCAAGGCTTCTACTTTTGTGATAATAACCATAAAGCAAGGCTACTTTCGTTTCAAAAACAATATCAGATTTTGATAAGTATAAAGCAGGCCTAATAGCCAAACCATTAATTTGTCCATCGATACCCTACGTTTGTTATCTTGGACAGTAGGCCGGCCACCTTGTCTTATGGCACAAACGTGCCCATGCATTTTTCTTATTCAAACTACCTCTCATGCCTAGGCCTACCCCGTATCTACCATCAAAGTCGATCGTATCTACTCGGCGCCACATTGTGAACGTCATCCTACAATCATGAGAACAAACGTATAACAATGTGCTGGCAAATCTAGAATCATTTTGTCCAAATCAACCACAAACTTCTACTAGCCATATTCCAATCATCGAAAATGAAAACTCGAATATCAACTTGGAAGAATTGGACGACATTATCCATGAGAATCCACTCCACCAAGACTGCATGGGAAGTTCAGTGTTCACCTAAAGTAGCTCTACTACGTCCAGAAGGGGATTTCAATTTATTTCAATTTATTTTGGACAACAACAAATAACAATAGTTACAGTTTTCAACAGTTTTCACCGTGTAGTCCATTTTAGTTTTACACAAGTATTAAACTTAATGAAGTTTACAAAATAGTATGGGTCATTCTCAAATAAAATGACCCTTGTGCTGTCCCACCTTAATATTATTTTTTTTTTTAGATCAAGATATTGATTTGCATAAATTTTGGTTGTACATTTTCAGAATACTTAACGTTTTTATTAGCTCCATGAATTTTTGCACTTCTATCTTGTAAGGCCGATCTTTAATTCACTATTACATAATGCAAAATGTGCTAAAACCTATGTCCCTATCCACAAAACCAGAAGTGTTTCAGTAAGCTGTTTGGATTTTTCACTTAATACTATTTTAATCCCTTGGTGAAAATGAAAGCAGAAATAATAATTAAGTAATCAATGTTTAAGACATTTTTATATAGGTAATAACATTTTCCAATAAATATCAAGTAAGGAGTGTTCGTCCCCACTGTGGTAATAATATTGATGTCATGACCGTTACCGTGCAAAAAATAAATAAAAATAAAGTGTAGAAGGCAGTGGATCAATGAAGAAGAACAAGAGTCCATGATATGACACCATTGAAGTTTGTTTGATTTTTCAATGATATCTGTTAAAATTGAGAAGGGAACAAATAAACGGCGAGTATTTTAATTATTGGTCATGAATATTACCAAGTTAAGATCATTAATTTTTAATTTTATCTTTGATTAAACACTATAATTACATTACAATCAAGTTCCAAATCCTAGAAAACACAACCCTACTTTTATGCACATGGCATTTGTACTGATATTTATTTATGAATATAAAAATGTCATGACCGTTACTTGTCAGGTATGTTACTTTCAAAAAGTAACATTACCAAGGGCATCGTGGATTACTGCATTAATTTCCTGCAACTGTAGATGTGTTTTGAAGGGAGAGGTTGTAATTCATTGCCATACTCAAAAGTAACAAAACACTTGTTTTTATTGATTTTCAGTGATCACATTGTCAAGAATGTTACTTTTTGTCAAGACCGTTACCCGTAGTGTCTCTTTACTTTAAACTCAACACAAACTTGTTGGATTAGATGGATTTTATCTTTAGGTTGACTGATTTGTACACTAACAAGCAACATGATCTTAGAAAAAAATTATTACTGTTAGAAAAGTAACTTTTTTGTCAAGACTGTTACTTTTTGTCAACACCGTTACCCGAGCTAATTATTAAATTAAGTCTTATTTAAAGTTTAAAATAACTGAATCACATTTTTAATCTTATTTATAATATTAGCCTAATACTTCATTGCTAACAGTGATCTTGATAAAATTTGCATTTACCATTTGCCCATTATTAGTAAGTTATAATTACCAGGTTTTGAAATTTGAGTAACATTCTTGACATTTTGGTAGGCCTATTATAAAAAGTGATTAAAATAAAAATGTATATTTTATTGAATGTATTAGTTTTGTGTGATAATGTAACTAAAACTATTGTGCACATGAATATAGATTTAATAAATAACTTCTTACATCAATTGTCACTTTTATGTCCGGTAACAGTCATGACATTTTCGTACACTTGGATTGATGAAAATGCTTGTATGTTAAACATTTTTTTTATTTTTAGATAAACCCTTTTAGGGTTGTACGAACAAATTATTGGACAATGCATTGTTAAAGGAGGCATCCAATTTTATGTTATCATTTTTTCTTGCAAGCATTTTTTTCAATATGGTCATTACGTTTGAGAATGACCCGTATATGTATAAATACTATACATACAGTACATCTACTAATAATAAAATACACTACTAATTATACAAAATACACTACACTAAAAAATAATCATCTTTCATCACATTGTCTCTCATATTAGGTAATATATAGGCTACTACCAAAAGCCAATGATACAGAGCAAGTTTACAATATTAAATTATTGGATGAGCGTAGCGAGCGTAGCGAGCGAAGCGAGCGAAGCGAAGATTCCATTTCACTACACTGGAGAAAAAAATCCGGAATGTTTTTTTTCTTTTTTTTTTTTTTGTATTTTTGTGTGTTTGTTAACACGATTCCGGCTAAACCGATACTCCGATTGCGATGAAATTTTATGGAGGCCTTCGAAATCTCTGAACTTAGAACTGCCACGTTTTTGAGCGCAATCAGGAAAATTTTTCTTATAAAAAACGCAATTTTACGATTTTTTTCGATTTTTAAAAAAATTCTTCGATTTATAACACTTACATGCTTTATCCGATTGTAATGATTTTTTATTAGAACCTTAATTTTATGAATTAAGATATTCGTGTGAAATTTGAGCTTAATCAAAACATTATTTCTCATGAAAATCGAAATTTTACGGGTTTTTTTCTTTTTTAAAACAATTCTTTGACATATAACACCTACATGCTTTATCCTATTGTAATATTTTTTATAGAAGCTTTATTTCATGAATTAATATACTTGTGTAAAATTTGAGCGCAATTGAATAATTATTTGTTATGAAAATTGCAATTTTACGATTTTTTTCTTTTTTAAAATTACTTAAAAATTATGATTTATTAAAAAAATTAAGTTTATTTTTATTTTAATTTAATTTAATTTAAAAAAAATCTTCGAATAAGTAATGATTTTTTCACAGAACAACAGAAAATCCGCGTAACTCAATGCAGCTCAATGCACCAATTACGCTCATCCAACAACGCGGCGGGACTTAAGCGTTTTCCTAGTTAATTAACTTGGATAAAGAGAAATGAATAAGAACATTAATTTACAAATTTCAAATATAGTAACATTTAACAACCAACTGATTTAAAATTATGGTAGGTCAGTTGATGTGAAGTCATTTACACTGTAGTAAGCTTTTTGTAATAAAAATTTTGTCAGCTCATTTTTAAATTTAATATATTGAGGTATATCTTTGATTTCTTTTGGAACAAGGTTGTAGAGAATTTTATTTATATAATCAGAGTTTTTCTGGCCAAGGTTTGTAGAACATTGGCTAAGATGGAGATCATGTTTTTGCCTTGTGTTGTGAGTATGTACATTTGCATTAACTGCAAGGATTTGGATGTTTTTCTTAATGCTTAAGACTGATTTAAGAATGTAAAGACATGGAACTGTAAGAATGTTCAGAGCAATAAAGTAAGGTTTACAATGCTCCATCTGCCCAAGGGAATATAATGCTCTAATTGCTCGTTTTTGTACAATGAAAACTTTATCAATGTGAGTTGACATTCCCCAAAATTCTATCCCATATCTTAGATGTGATTCAAATAGAGAAAAGTAGCATACTTTAGCTGTTGATACATTGCTTATATGTTTGATGCTTTTAATTGCAAAACAAGCAGAGCTGAGTTTTTTTATCAGTGTCTTAATGTGAGCATGCCATGTTAAGTTTTTATCTATTGTTAGACCTAGAAAGTTTGTTTGTTCAACTGAGTTTACAACTGATTTGTCATTCGAATTTGCAAGGCAATGTATGAAGTTTAGTGATTTATTTTTTGAATTGAATGGAACTGGATAAAGTTAGTTTTTAGAGAATTAAGCAATAGTTTGTTCATTGTAAACCATTTAATAGACTCAGTAAGTCTTTTTTCTCCCTTTTCTTTGAGTAAAACTGTACACACATAACAAAAACTTGTAGAAATACAGCCAAACCTTACACACTCAAAAGGAATGAGATCTAAAAAAAGGGCCAAGCTCATCTACCCTTCCACATAAACGTACAGTGTCCCATAACAGCATCCTCGAAAAGCTTGGCAAAATAGAATTTGCGATTATTAATTTAACGTAATAGTTTATCCAAGTTCTTTTTTTCTAATTAATTTAAACGTAATAACATGCAAATTCTATTTTGCCAAGCTTTTCGAGGATGCTGTTATGGGACACTGTACGTTTATGTGGAAGGGTAGATGAGCTTGGCCCTTTTTTTAGATCTCATTCCTTTTGAGTGTGTAAGGTTTGGCTGTATTTCTACAAGTTTTTGTTATGTGTGTGATCTCATTACTTTTTCAAGTTCCATTACAAAATTATTTGCTAAAATATAATATTTTTATCAAAGTTGATTTAAATTCTATGGTATTAGCAGTAACAATATAGGATGTAAAATATCTAGACCCGGATTCATGTACATCCTGGGTATAGGTGGTATAACCATGGTATAACGACGGTATAAAGACTGGACCCCAATTCTTGAGTTCGTGGGAGATGAGTTGAAAACGCAATTTGAAAACGAAGTCGTTTTCGTTTTCGAAGGAATTGGTATTCTTGAACGGTATCGTGGAAAACGTCATGGGTTGTGAGTTGAAAGCATTGGTTGAAAGAGTATCACGAAATCCAAACACTTTAAAAAGATTTGCGTATAGCAAAGAGCTCGAAAAAGTTCTATATTTATTCTAGATGGCAGTGCCTTCATAAACGCGGGCCAATCGAAAGACAAGTTGTATGAAATGATTTGATTGTTGCAATTATGTAAACAAACAGATGAGCAAGTTCATATCAGAACAATGTTGTGCTGGCATAGGGTTGGCTAGGCTTGTCAAACATGTAATGTAAGTATGAATTTTACTAGTCCTATAGCCAAATGGAACTTTAGACCTACACTTTTGCATTATAAATAATTTTCCACATCTGGGCCTAGGCCAGGGACGGTTTCTGATTTGTTTTATGAGAGTATAATGACACCTTTTCTCGTTCCACACAAAGAAGAAAAATTTTAAATGTCCGCCATTTGTTTACGTATCGCACTTTCCCGCCTAACTCTGCTTGTACCGTCAACAAGTGTCAAGTAACTATGGTTACTTGTTGATTGTATGCCTAGTGTTTAAGGCTTATTTTAAAACCCTTATTTGGAAGCCTTCCAACAAACTTTTTCAACTTTTTTTTTTCAAAAGAGACTATATTTCTATAACCTTAATGTCCATGTAAAATATGAACATTGTAGTCCCACCCGTCTGGTCAGAATCGCGGGCCGACGTATTAGATGTTAGCAGTAGCAGTAGTAGCAGTAGTAGCAGTAGCTAACATCCTTAAAGTGATTTTGAGCATGTTTCAAGCCATTTTTTCACCAAGAAGGAATAATCGTACCCCAATAAAATTTGGCAGGTGTTGTCAGGTACCTAAATCCCCTCGATTGTGATAGTTTTCAAGTTCACATCACGTTACATGACGGCTGGGTAACCCTCGAAATCACCCCAACTCTGCTTGGTGTATAAGGTGCTTGAGTGTGTAGCGCACCGCGGCTTGGCTGCGGCGCCCTAACGGGCACCTAGACTTACTCTGCTTGTACCGTCAACAAGTGTCAAGTAACTATGGTTACTTGTTGATTGTATGCCTAGTGTTTAAGGCTTATTTTAAAACCCTTATTTGGAAGCCTTCCAACAAACTTTTCAACTTTTTTTTCAAAAGAGACTATATTTCTATAACCTTAATGTCCATGTAAAATATGAACATTGTAGTCCCACCCGTCTGGTCAGAATCGCGGGCCGACGTATTAGATGTTAGCAGTAGCAGTAGTAGCAGTAGTAGCAGTAGCTAACATCCTTAAAGTGATTTTGAGCATGTTTCAAGCCATTTTTTCACCAAGAAGGAATAATCGTACCCCAATAAAATTTGGCAGGTGTTGTCAGGTACCTAAATCCCCTCGATTGTGATAGTTTTCAAGTTCACATCACGTTACATGACGGCTGGGTAACACCTCGAAATCACCCCAACTCTGCTTGGTGTATAAGGTGCTTGAGTGTGTAGCGCACCGCGGCTTGGCTGCGGCGCCCTAACGGGCACCTAGATCCGCAGCCGTTACGCTAGTAGTAAAGTCATCAGCAAACAACTCGGCATCATCAATATTGTCAGGTAGGTCGTTAATAAAGATAATGAGGAATAGGGGCCCAAGGATCGATCCTTGTGGAACTCCACAAATAACCTTTTCAAATTCTGATTTAATATTTGTAAATTTGTTGTTCTTAAGATCAGTCAGTACTACGCATTGTAGTCGGTCGGTCAGGTAAGATGTTAAGAGTTTCAATGCCTTCCCGCGTATACCATATAGTACTCTAACTTGTCACAGCAGTATCTTGTGATCAACATAATCAAACGCTTTTGTTAGATCACAAAATATGCCCAATGTTGGTATGTTTGAGTCGACTGCTTCAACAATAGTTTTTAGAAATCTACTAATTGTGTCACTTGTTGATTTGCCTCGTCTAAAGCCATTTTGTCTCTCTGTTATGATATTATTTTCATCGAAGAATGCGATCATTCGATTGAATATCAAAGTTTCTAATATTTTTTAGGCAGCTGGAAGGATGGATATAGGTCTATAGTCAGCGGCGTCGGAGCCGGGGGGGCAGGGGGGTAGCTTGCCCCCCTGAGCTTACAGAGGGGGGGCGAAAGTATCTCCTCGCCTCCCCTAGAAAAATGACAAATTAACCAAAAAAAGTGCGTTTTTCGTGTTGATTCATCTTTATCTTTTCTTTTTTTCGTTCAGAAAAGGCCCTTAACTACTTCTAAAACTCATAAAAACCACTTCAAAAAACATATTGTGGGTGTATCAAATACAATTACAAACATTGAAGTGTAACTAGCTTCGCACTTTCTAGTCAATATGGAAAGTATCTCCAGAGATATCAGTCAGATATTGTATATTATTTTTTGAGTTCGGATGAATCCGTAGACTGTGGATGTCCCTTGGAACAAACAGCCCCCCCCCCCCCCCCCGCAAAAAGCACAAATCGAGAGAAAGAGGAAACCGCTAAAACGTGTTATAAGGGAGAATCGTTCTCAAATAAGATCATATACTATTACTTCATAAGAAGCTAGCCAGTGTGATACATATAGAGATAGACCACCAAATCTGTACTACTAAAGTTTGTAAACAAAACTTGTGATCGTCGCAAAGTGTTAGGTACTTTTCACCACTTGAAGCTACCAATATTCAAGGCAGTGGCGCCGTGTATCAGACTGTTGGCTAAGCTCGAGAAAACCAGGCTTTGACGCAGAACGCAGAGGTAAATTCAGGATCACTTGAAAGCTCTATCATTTGTCCTATCGGGTTGTGGTTTGCACCAAAATGTTAAAGGGGTATTTAACCGCTAAATTCAAAAAATATATTTCATTCAGGCTAACTAGTAATGAATATAGCAACTAACAGAAAATTATTGGGGCCACCATGACCTCCCAAAAAAATGTCAAACATGACATTTTTCGAGCTAGGTCCCATCGGCAAAAATCTCCCATAAGAAATAACATGGGGACGATCTTTATGCCCCGTGACCTTGGAGGATTTTGATCCAAACAAATATTGGCCATTATTGACGTACTCGACAGCCTTTTCTGTAAATTCTCTAAATTTTGTTTTGTAATTTGGGCAAGTACTTTGGTCAAAATATGCTGATTACCAAGATGGGGTGTGATTTTGGAATGCATATTTTTGCGTGTTTGAGGGTATATTTGGGCACAGTTTCAAGACACGATGTTGTAAAGGGGCATTTTAGATTGATACTATGCTCTAGTATCTATGTGGACCAAAAAAGAAGCAGGTTAAAGCCGATTTAGGAAATTTTCCCAAACAGCAATTTTTGCCAATTTCTGGATCAAAAAAATTAAAAAATTCGTGTTAAATCACAGTTTCAAGATATAATTTTTTAAACGGTCATTTAAGTGTAGTATTGTGCTATAGATCACGTGGTAAAAAATAATTTTTGGGGTTTTTAGCTCCTTTAAGTAAGAATGTGAAATAGTTGGTATCAAAGCACATTTTCCAAATACGGATCACTTTTCTTATTAACTGACCGTAAATATGATACCAAACAGTTAATTTGTAGTCATTTCCTAATTTTGTGTAAGAGATAATAATTATTTGAAATTTCAAAACCAGCCTTTTTTTAGAGATACGCGTTCATCTTTGTGAACAGCCTCCCTAAAATGCAGATTTTTAGGATTAAAATTAAAGGTGAAAAAGCGGTACGTTCTGTATCTGAAATATGCTGGATTTGACGATCGAGCGTTTTTTAAATGGGTATATTTAACACTGTAAAAAAAGTTGGCCTGAGCTTGGCATACAGTCCTAAATGTTATATTCTTATAAAATCATCTAGGTTTACGCAAAAAAATTAATTCATCTATTATCTTTTCTTTTTTTCGTTCAGCAAAGCCCCTTAACTGTTTCTAAAACACATAAAAACCACTTCAAACTACGTATTAAAAAAAAAAAAATGCCTGCGGCGCTATTGTGGGGGGCACCCTCCTCCATTGAATCGTTCGTCCAAGCCCCCCCCCCCGAAATATTTTTTCAGTACGCCACTGACTCAAGGACATTAGTTGCATATTATGTAACCATATTGTATGTATGGAAGCATGTACTTTTCCTGGTAAACTGTGAGTTAATGTATAAAAGGCTCCTTTTATTAGCACTTGAGACTTTAATACCGTTAGTTATCCAATTTTGAAATTTGTAGGATGTTTTATTTTGTATTTGTTTTAGTGGGCAATTTTTATTAAAATAGTAAAATAATTAAACGAGGGAGCGGAGCGACCGAGTGTCTCCATTCAACTCGAACGGCTCTCATTGTGATTCTGTTTGTCTGTCTGTACGTCGAAAATCAGCCGAACCGCTGAACAGATTGGGCTGAAATTTTAAACAGACATCCGGTACGAGTTTACTGAGAACTGCTAACAAAATCAGCTAGATTCATTACGATTTTAATCCTACAATAAATTAAAATGTGATTTTTAAAATATCTATAGCATTTGTTTAGTAGCAGCTAGTGGGACGATAACTACGTGGCTTGCATGGCCTATTGGTAAGTATTTAGACTACCGCACGGAGGGTTGGGGTTCGATACCCATTAGCTCGAACTTTTTTATATTTTTACATCCACATATTATTTTTGAGGGGTGTTAAATGGGTAATAAAACTTAGGTGATTTTGTTTTTATCTTGGAAATTTGTAATGTTTCACGCTAATACGTTTGAACATGATTCGCATTTTAAATGTCAATTTAAATAACTAGGGAAACGCCAAAGTCGTTGTTAAACGAGAGAGTGAGCATGTGTTGAGTACCCGGGAACATCGCCTTTTCTCCCATATACCTAAGGCTCGATGTAGCCCAGTATGGGGAATGATACCGGATACTATACACATAGGTCACTCACTCGTTTAACAACGACTTAGGCGTTTTCCTAGTTAAACGAGGGAGCGGAGCGACCGAGTGTCTCCATTCAACTTGAACGGGTCTCATTCTGTGATTCTGTCTGTCTGTCTGTACGTCGAAAATCAGCCGAACCGCTGAACAGATTGGTCTGAAATTTTAAACAGACATCCGGTACGAGTTTATTGAGAACTGCTAACAAAATCAGCTAGATCCATTGCGATTTAATCCCACAATAAATAAAAATGTGATTTTTTAAATATCAAAAGCATTTGTTTAGTAGCAGCTAGCGGGACGCCAGTTACGTGGCTTGCATGGCCTATTGGTAAGCATGTAGACTACCGCACGGAGGGTTGGGGTTCGATACACGTTGGGTAGAACTTTTTTATATTTTTAGACCCACATATTATTTTTGAAGGGTGTTAAATGGGAGATAAAAATTATGTGATTTGTTTTATATTGGAAATTTGTAATGTTTCACGCTAATACGTTTTGAACACGATTCGCATTTTGAATGTTCAATTTAAACTAGGGAAACGCAAAGTCGTTGTTGAATGAGTGAATAAGTCATGTGTTGAGTACCCGGTATAATTCTCCATACTGAGCTAGATCCAGCCTTAGGTAAAGGGGAGGAAAGGGGATGTTTCCCGGGTACTCAACACTAGTTCACTCACTCGTTTAACAACGACTTAAGCGTTTTCCTAGTTTATTTGAAAATGCATCACATTTATCATCTGCTGTCTCTGAAACTGTTACACATTCCCAATTTTCTCCTTCTAAGCTTTCAGCTAGATTATTTAAAGAGTTTCCATTTACAACACGTATAATTTTGGTTGGTAGGCCTATAGGTAGCTGATAATGATTATACTGTATTATTGCAATTTCTTGGGCATAGTGGTCAGCAATTCCAAAGTCAATTACTCGGGAGTTGAATGGTAATGTAGTGTCAGTTGCTATATTATCAATGATCGTTGAAGTTTGCCACCGTGGATCAATTCTAGTTGTATCTTTTATGGTGAGCATCATGTTATAAGAGTCAAGAAGATTAGCTAGCATTTCTGTATTAGGGTCTTTGCTATCAGCTGAGACATTCACATTGAAGTCTCCTAGAACTACTAATTGTTTATTTGTTTTTTTGTAATTTAGTTAAAATACGTTCAGTTTATCTAAAAAAGTGTTGAATTTGTCCAGTTGGGGATCTGTAGATGGCTACTACCATAATATTACATGTTTTGCATTTATTTAATTGTATTTTTAGTTCAATACAAGCACATTCAAAATCAAGTTCAGTACTGTGTTGAGTGATACTTGATTTAGATACAGCATATTGAATCCATTTATGGCTAACAAAGATTGCTACTCCCCGTGCTTATGAGTTTTTCTACAGTAACAAGAAACTAAGGTATAATTTTCAATTGTAATAGGTACTAGTTATTTCATCATTTGTTTTCCAGTGTTCTGATATACATATTATGTCAATAGGTTCATTCTTTTTATGTTGAGAATCTAGAATTATATTTAACTCTCTAATTTTTGATTGTGTAAGACCTTGGATATTTTGGTGTACTATTTGCATAATGTTTTCTTTATGTTTAATTTTACTTTCATATTTTGTCTTTACCATCTCCTCTAAGTTTTTTTTAGTGGTTGCTTGACTAACCGAAAAGGATCTTCATAAACTCTATCTTCCTCTAACTCTACTATCTCTGCATTCCACCTGTCTATGACCTCTTTTAATCCTTTTGAGCAGTTTACTATCAATGGCGTTCTCATCAAACCTAAAAACATACTACTATCACCTTCCAGATACTCATTTGAGTCTTCTAAAGAAACTTCCTTAATTTGGGATTCATCCGACATTTGGTCTCTTCCAGAACTGCTAGTAGTCTCTATGTTTTCTGTAGGCGATTCCTGATTGGCGGAATGGGCTGCATCCTTGTTTTCTGATACTGGGTCTGCAATGGCTTCCTCTTGAGTAGCGGGTACATGGGCAGTGTCGTGATTTTCTTGTAGGCAGCCTACTGCGGCAGTAGCAGGAGAAGGTGGTAATGGTAAAAGGAATGTATTGACAACATCTTCATTTGCCGATAGGTTTACCAAGGCCGTCCGTATCATGTAGGCCTACAAGGTTTAATGGATCACACATACTTCGGGCCTCTTGCGGCATTTGGTCTCTTCCAGAACTGCTAGTAGTCTCTGCGTTTTCTTTTTTTCGTTTTGAAGACCCCGGTAGATCTTCTTCTTGCCTTTCTAAAAAAATCAAAACTATTTTAACCAAGCACAATTATCTGTTAAAGTTCTACAA